>CAUYPK010124021.1:0-72901 GCA_963574355.1 Loris lydekkerianus | reverse complement strand
CTATGCACACTGCACGTATCTTATTTTGAAGTAAAAAACAAAACGGGAACAAATACAATTCACACCACTTCATGTGGCCCGTGGGTCGCAATTTGAGGACGCCTGTCCTACAGTCTGTCATCAAATCCTATTACATCGGATTTCAAAATGTGCCACAAATCTGATCATTTCTTATGACCTTAAATATTACCACCCAGTCTCTGAGCTGGTCTCCCTGCTTAATACTTCTACCCTTAAGCCTTTTCTTAATGAAGCGCTAGGGTAAGTCTTTTAAAATTCAGTCAGATCATAACATTGCTCTGCTCAAAATACTCTAATGGCTTCCCATCTCACTCAGGAAAAAGCCAAAGCTTCTGCCTGGCTCAGAGCTCCTGTTACTTCTTTTCTTTTCTTTTTTCTTTTTCAGACAAGTTTCAAGCTGTCACCCTGGGTAGAGTGTCCTGGTGTCACAGCTCACAGCAACCTCAAACTCTTCGGCTTAAGCGATTTTCTTTCCTCAACCTCCCAAGTAGCTGTGACTACAGGCAGCCATCACAATGCCTGGCTATTTTTTTGGTTGTAGTTGTCACTGTTCTTTGGCGGGCCTGGGCTGGATTTGAACCCACCAGCTCCAGTGTATGTGGCTGCCGCCTTAGCCGCTTGGGCTACAGTTTCATGGTTATTTTATCTCCTCTGTTTTCCTGGGTCTCACCTACATACTGGCTTCCTATCAAGGTCTTTGCACTTGCTGGTCCTCTGTTCTAGAATGTTCTTCTCTCACATATCCATATGGATTCCTACTTCACTGAATCACTTGCTCAAGTGTCAACTCTTCAGAGACCTTCTCATTGTCTATTCCACCCCAATCCAGTCCCCTTTCGGCCTCATTCTACCTGCTTACTCTGCTTTACTTTTGCTACTTGTATTTTTACCTCTTTTCATGACATTTAGAAAATTTGTTTATTGTTTGGCACTCCCACTAGAAAGCAAGCTTCACAATAGTGACTACCTGTGTTTTATTCAAAGCTACATCACTTGAATCTGGAAGAGAGCTTCAGGCATCGTAGGTGCTCAGACAACATTTGTTTATTGAACAAAAATTGAAGAAAGTGCACAATAAAATGTTGAGTGGCCAATTAGCCATCAACAAAATCGGATACAACTTTATTTCAACACCTCTGGAGAAAGAACCAAACACTTGGGGATAGAATTGGTTAGTTTCCTTCTCTGGTCCTCATTTAAGCCCCATCTTCCCTTGGCAGGAAGGTTTAGCCAACAGTAGTCACTGCCAAGAGTCTCTCTTCACTGCCCCCTTCATTTTATCACAAACAGTAGATCCACTTGAGCTAGAAGGGATCTTAGAAACGAAGTAATGCAAACTGTCACTTCAGAGGACAGGCGATTTTAGCCACAGACACCAAGGTCTTCTAGGCCCCTGTTGAGTACTTATCCCTTACCCCACGGACAGGCAGTGATGGAAGCAGAGGCCATAATGATAATGGCCAACAGGAACTGAACTCTATGTGCCAATAGTGCTCCATGTGGTGTACACATATTAACTCGTGTTCTTTAAGAGGTGGACTCTACTTACCTCCCTTTTATTTATGAGGAAAGTGAGGAACAGATATGTTAGGTAACTTGTCCAGTCAGTAAATGACAGAGTGAGTATCCGAACCCAAGGCAGTCTGGCACCAGGCTATGAGCCAAAACCAAATCCATAGGCTGGGTGCCTGTAGCTCAGTGGCTAGGACGCCAGCCACATACAACTACAACCAAAAAATAGGTGTTGTGACGGGCGCCTGTAGTCCCAGCTACTTGAGAGGCTGAGGGAAGAGAATCTTTTAAGCCCAAGAGTTTGAGGTTGCTGTGAGCTGTGACACCACAGCACTCTACGGAGGTTGACATAGACTGTCTCAAAAGAAAAAAAATCTAAATCCATATTATCTTATATATAAGGAAATGGTGTATGCTATTGTTAAAGACATGAATTTATATTTTTTTTACTGCCACTAACACTTCACTCTGTCCTGTCACTCTGCTCTTGCCCTCAGTATGTCTAGCAAGCAGGATTTTATTACCTAATATTTCTGCCAAAACGCAGTAAACAGGTTCTCTTTCTTGAAGAAACAAAGAGAAGAGTTTGGCTTAATTAACAGTGGTTTGAGTAGAGCGGTTTCTCAACCTTGCGCCCAGAGCTTTAGTTCATTTCAGAAAACCTTCCAGTGAAGTAGTGGGAGACCCAGATGTGGGAAAGAATGTAAACGGGGCAGTGCCTTCCTTTCCCTGGTGAATGAAAAGAGAAGAACCAAAAGTGGTGGGATTCTATATGAAGGGGATACTCGTGGGCGGGAGCTTAACCTCCCTGGAAGGTGATTTGGCAAAAACTATTCAAACCTTGAAAACAGTGGCTAAATCTTTGATTCTACTTTTAAGTAATTCCGCTTTTAAGAATCTATCCTTCTAAGTGCACCCAAAGATTTCTCTCTGTCCATCAGAAAGTTGTTTATGGAAAGGAAAACCTAGAAAAGATTCCAAATGTCCATCAGAAGGAGATCAACTACATAAATTATTGCCTTAATATAAATTATTCCATATGTATTTGATAGAATATCATACAGCCACTGAAAATGAGGTTACCTGGGGAAAAAATAGCATATTACAAAGTATCTTATATACTATGTGTCATAATAAAAAAGAAATATTTTTGTACAAGAAAAAAGACTGGCAAGATGTTGGATTATGGTGATTTGTGTTTTTCTATATTTTACATATTTTTGAGAATGACTGTATAATGTTAGCATCAGATTTAAAATAGTGTTTAAAGGGAAAAAAATGTAGAACAGAAATACTGGGTGGGGAGAGTGGTAAGAAATCAAGATATGTTTGCTATTTTTATGAATCTCTAAAGAAAATGTTCCGCCTGTCTGAAAATGCAAGCATTTGGAAAGAGAACAGTCCAAATCTGAGTCCTTGGGTATACCGGATACTTACTTATCAGAAGACACATTATGTACGGGAGAAGTAGTTTTCAAATGTTACTTAAATTTGAGCATATATTCTGCAATGTTTGATTTAAATCTTTTCAAGTATAACAAAAACTCTAGTAAATAAAACACATATACTCAAATGAGTTAGTACCAGTATCAAGACTGGTAGCAAAATATGACTGATGTACGTTGCTAGTTTAAATAGGATTTGTACAGACCACAGACTGAATGTTAGCCTGACTGAATTCTTGCCATTTGCAACCATTTCTCTTTGCAAATCAAGATTTTCTCAATATTATACAAATGAAACAAAGCATAACCAAATGTTAAGGTTTATAAAACCATAACCATTACCCACTATTCCTGACTTCAAGTACCTGTGTTCATCCAAACCACCTCTTTTCCCTCACAGACTGAATTAAAAACTGAAAGTCATAAATAGGAACTTTTTAACCTTGGCACTACTGACATTTCGGCCAGATTATTTTCTGTGTGCTATCCCATGCAGACAGAATTCCTGCTGTCCCATGCAGAGTTGAGCAGTATTCCGGGCTTCTGCTCACTAGATGCCAGCAAGCTACAATCAAAATGTCTGCAGACATTGCCAAATATTCCCTTGAAGGCAAAATTACCTCTCAGTTGAGAACCACTACTTAATACTAATCAAATACTGTCATTTGTCTATTTATTTTCGTTGGTGCTTTACCAAACAATTGAGTTGATTAAAAGAAGTTCTGCTTAAAAATAGTTTTCAGGTATAAAGGTTTCTACTTCTAAATCCTAAGTTCAGATCTAGCTGTTCACCTTGACTGAATCCCTATGATTAACATAGAAAAATGGAAAGAGCACACGTTCTGGCTGAAATGTGACAACTTATGTAGAAGAGCACTAAGAAGCAGCTCAATAAATCCAACCTATTCCTCCGGCCCAGGGCCAGAAGTGCTAACCTGACTTCTGGAGATTCTTTCGGTAGCCACTAAGATTCAGCTGGGTGATGGTCTCTGACACATGTGTGACAGCAACTTGCACATGCTTTTCAGTGAAGTCAGAACACCAAGAGAGGTTTAGCTCTTCCAGTCTGCCCAAAAGAAGGGAAACAGAAAAGTACGAAATTGTCACACAGGAATGGGTTTGCATTAAGTTGCATATTAAGAACATACACAGCTATAGATTCCTTACAATTTTATGCACAGAATGCCTGTGTCTCTCGCAGCAGAGAGCCTGCCCAGTTTGCCCCTTAAAGTTGATTAGGGATCAGAGCAAAGGCCGTAGTGAATGCTGCCCTCTTCTGCAAATGGAAGGGAACACCTTCCTCTTCTGCCAGCTCAAGCTTCATTCCAGGACGGAAGGTATAAATTCTAGCCTTTATGTTTTCTTTCCCAAGCCACCACCAACCACAGATGGAGCCATCACTGAGATTTTAAAAAATTAGTGGATGCACTAGGAATTCCTAGTAAAGATATGCTGCCACTGCATCTTATGTGCCTCCGTTAATCTAGCTTGTGAGGGTTTTAGAGAAAATGTCCAACCATTAAACCCCACTCTCCACTTCCTAGCTCTGCTAACTAAATGTAGGAATATACATGTTATCTCACAGGTAATATTCTTTTCCAAAGGCAATCTACTTTCAACAGATCATTAATAGTACATGTACCAATACTGTACCACAGAGACCAGGTGATATGTAAAAAAGCACCCATAGGCCGGGCGTGGTGGCTCATGCCTATAATCCTAGCACCCTGGGAGGCCGAGGCAGGTGGATTGCTTGAGCTCATGGGTTCGAGATCCCGAGCAACAGCGAGACCCCATCTCTACTAAAAATAGAAAAAACTGAGGCAAGAGGATCGCTTGAGCCTGAGAGTTGGAGACTGCTGTAAGCTATAATGATGCCATGGCACTCTACCCAGAGTGACAACTGGAGACTCTGTCTCAGAAAAAAAACAACACACACACACACACACATAATATTGTAGATTCTATAAAACCACATATCCCCTTAGTAATATCTGTAATTCTGAAGTCTTTATATGCTGACATTATTATAAAAGATGTTAATGGAATCGCCCAAATTTATGGTCTATATTTACAATACACTGACATGATCAAAAACTATAACTTAAGTCTACAGGTATTGTTGGAAAGAACCTGACAGTGTAGTCAGTGTAAATAGGTTTCTTTCAACCAGAGGTTGTTAAACACACTCCTGAGTTTAGACAAAAAATTTGGAGGGCAAAGAATATTATGTTATCCAAATCAAGAGCCTTGAGAGTTATTAATAGGAATAGCTTGAAAAATTTTATCCAATTCTACTTACACATGAAGGCTAATTTGTTACAATGGTTCTCAAAACTTTCCTACCTGGAACAGCTGCTTAGCAAAATCTTCAGGGCCGTTTCAGAGAATCCAGAACACCCAGAAAGGTTTAGGCGGATTAAGTTTAAGTTCTGTGCAAGATTACTAGAAAAAGAAAATAATGCCAGAAGAATAAGATCAGCAAACATTCTTTTTGATCACTAAGCATTCCGATAAAGCAGACTAGTATAGTTAAGGGCACAGGCCTTCTTGTAAAGCAGTGATTTTCAACGGGCATGCCATGAAAAATTTTAAAGATTTAATTACCCGTATATACTTGAGCATAAGCCGAGTTTTTTCGGCACAAAATTTGTGCCGAAAAAACTTAACTAGGGCCAAATTTTGTGGCGAAAAAACTCTGCTTATAATCGAGTATATACGGTAATTTACTTTTGAAAGAAGTTCAAAGCACAGTAAGTATATTCTTTTTTTAATTCTTATTTTTGACTACCATAATTTAAGTGTGCCACAGAAATTTAACTATAGTGTGCCATCAGATAAAAAAGGTTGAAAAACACTGTTGTAAAGAGAAGTGAGTTTAAAATTCACGTATCATCTACGTACGATGGCTCATGTCTGCAGTCCCAGCACTTTGAGAAGCTGAGGTGGAGGATTGCTTTAGGACGGGGTTTAAAACCAGCCAAGGCAACACAGCATGACCCAGACTCTATAGAAAGTAAAAAAAATTGTCCACGCATGGTGGTGAGCACCTGCAGTCCCAGCTACTCAGAAAGCTGAGGCAGAAGAACCGCTTGCCTCAAGCGGTTCAAGTCTGCAGTGAGCTATGATCCTGCCATGGCATTCCAGCCTGGGCAGCAGGATGAGATCCTGTCTCTAAAAAATAAGTAAAATTCACATATCACTTAATAGGTTATTAAGATTAAATGTTACTATGTATAATGTAATAAGGGACTTAGCATAGAATAAATGTGCAAGAAACATCTGTCAGGATACTTTTTGAATTTAAAAATCGATGGCATAAAATATATCCATTTCACTCATAATTAGAATTAGCTTGTAGGCAAACTTTTACTTGTAAAATCAACAGGTTCTTTTGATTAACATCTCTCAAATCTGCCTTCTCTTTTATAACATTCCCAAATGTCTTTTGTCAGTGAAACTTAGTGATTAACGGCAAGAATTCTGATTACAGGTTCAAATTTTGGTTCGGCCACCTCTTGTGTGGCTTGGAACAAATTATTTAGTCTCTCATTTTCCGTATCTATAAAAAGGTAACAGTAAGAACATACTTCATTGGGTTGCTGTCAGAATGAAATAAGAATGCATTTAAAGAACTTAGCACCTGGCACATAATCAATGCCTCCCAGATGTTAGCTGCTATTATTTTTTATAGCAGGTTTCTTCTTTTCTCACCTGAATGAACACAACAGTATCCAAACTACCCTAGTTTCTTCTAGTCTGATGGATCCTCCATGATGCCTGGTTAATTTGCTAAATTCCAACTCTGACGTGTTCCCACCATTCTCAGACCTCTCTCTCCACCATGCTCCCCTCTTTATATACTACCCCAGAGCCCAGGCTTCTTACAGTGACACAGAGGTCCATTGTAACCTGGTCTCCGACTCTGCTCACCTCCTGTCACTTCCCTCCCTATGTCTGAGTCCTGTGCTCTAGCCACTTCCAACTGAGAGTTTAGAACCCCACAGGCAGCTTCACTTTGGCTGCTTCCTTTGTCCTGTCACTTGGATATCCTTAATACTTGGCTTACGAGTCACTTCCTCTGAGAAGGCTGCCCTCCCTAAATTTAATTTGGTCTCCTGTGTGTATGTTGCCACATAATCACCAAGGCATTTAATAAACACACTACGGGGTGATTATCTGTTGCTCCCATCAATGAGGCAGGGACCAGGCATTATTCATCCCTGTATCCGTAGAACCTAGCACATACAGTAGAACCTCAGCACACCCAAGGGACTGTAACTGGGCAAGGCTGACCACCATTCAGAGGAAATTTAGGTCAACTTAAAGAGGTGGTCAATGTAGGCAAGTGGTGAACTAAGGAGGTTCTACTGCAATTAGCATTCAAACTTTTGTCGTCTCCATGAGTTCTGGAAAGTTTTGCAGAAGCTGGAATATTTATTGCACTAATTATTTTCTATGTCCAACTAGATATGGTAGAAGGGCATCCCAGTTATACACAGGGAACACAATTCATATGCATAAAAAATGTTGCCTTTGTGACATGGTCTGGCTGTCACTCACTTGACAATGGGATCCGAAAGCTGCAGGCCTTCCAGGCTCAGATTCTGTAACTTGGAGCACTGAGACAGAATGCCATGGAGGATAGACACATCCATGACCGAGTTTGACAGGTCCATATGCTGTACACGAAAAGGGCTGAGTGCAGAAGGAAAAAAAAGAGACTCTTGTAAGGTGGCTTTCACAGGTACATCCATATCAAATGAGACCCCTTCTCCCCAAAGGACCAGCCAATGACAAAGAAGATCCTAAATATACATTTCAAGTATTGATTGTAAAACAAATTGTACTAGCTTATTCCCATCCTCACTCAAATTCAAGAGGATTTCTGCCAAGTGCAGATGTTGCTGCCAACATAGTCCCACTCAGAAAACGAGTAAGTGGGCATGACGGGAATGAGCTGGATGAGGTTGGGGAAGTTAAGCTTATAAGGAGTCCTGTTTTCTGTTGGGGGTGAGTGCGTGAGTGGCAGTGGTATTTACTAACACAGGGAAGACAGTAAAAGAGCATGTTTTAAAGAAAGGCCAAGTTTAATTTTAGATATGCTAATATTGAAGTAGTTGAAATTCAGGTGAAGTTTGTAGGTAATTTCAAGTTCGGGAGTTTGAAAGAGAGAGCTGAGCTATCCACGAGGAACTGAGTGTCCAGGGTGTCCAGGACATACTCTGTCCAAGGACAGCAAGTGGTTTAAGATGAGAAGGTGGCCATAAACCTTCATTTTGCAAAATGAAGAACAGAAATATTCACAGATATTCCACAGAACAAAAAGAGGGCATTCTTTCCCATGGTAGGATCAGAAATCCCCGAGTAGAAACCTGAAGAGTCCTCAGACTTTTGTTTATCAGAAATGGGCAGGGGGGAGATCACCAGCCAGCCCTGCATCTGTAATGGAGTGCTCCACCTGGCTGTGACCTAGGGACACTCACAGTCCCACCTGTGGAGGACCAGACTTGAGAAGCAAAATGTGGAAAGAGCCTGACACTAATTCTGAGTCAAAGGGGAATGGTGTCGAGGATGCACGTGACACACTCACAGAAGGCACAGAAGGAAAGCACGCAACTCACACCCCACACCACCACGGTCTGTAAAGCCAGATAAAGCAAAACGGAAGTTTGGATTTATTTTCACCTCAAGATTTACAAACAGTCTTTTCTGGGGATTTTTCTTGTTTACCTGAAATGTTCCACCAATGGTTGGTCCACAAATGATCGTGGGCAGCGAAAGGCAATCACTCCTCGAGACAGCAACCGACCAATCACATCTGGGTTCAGATTTTTACCTGTGAGGTCTAACGTCTGCCACAGCGACTCATCAAACCTAGAGAAGAGGAGGTACATGGTGTGGTAGGCCGGTCACCCTGAAAGCTGGAAGCCCTCTACAACGTTACTAACGAGGACACAGATACTAAATACTCTTAGAGCAAATTCTGAGGGGACCTTTGTTTTTAAGCTGACTCTACAATTAGCTGTGATAGTTTTAAGGTACTACTGACTATTTCTTGGTCATATCAGGAATAGGCTTCCATTGTTCTCTTTCTACATATTTCAAGTTCCTATTGAAAATACGGAATATAGGCTTTTTCTGACTTGAGGCCTGTTACTACCTTCCCAGCTCACCAAAACCTTCCACGTGCAGTTCACCTTCCACACTTGAACACTGTTGCCTCAAACCAGTAAAAATGCTCACAAAGGCTGCCCTGTGCTGAACATGTCTCTGAGTGAGGCCCTGCACCAGCATCTTCACACGTGAGCCTCATAACTGCCCTTTGCTGGAGGTACCACAATCCCCCCGTGTATATACGGGGAGACTGGGTCAGTATCTGTTGACTTTCTCAGGTCACGCACAGCGCACCTGGCCAAGGCTGGGCTCTAATGCCAGAGCCTCATGTTCTCTCTCCCCACCCTGCTTCCTGCCCAGCGCACTGGGAAGAGGAACAGCTGTCTTCACGCACCTCCATAACTCCCTCCTCTCTCTCAGCACACTGCCTGCCCCGGAGTCCCCATCCGAGAAACATGGGCTAACCTGAATGCAGGGCAAAGAGGTTTTCAGAACAAGCAGTCCCTCTCCCACTGTGAAATGAGGACAGTAACTAGTAATAAAGGCAGGAAGATCCCCGGGTTGCTTTTTCTCATGGTTTTTAGTTTGACCAGAACAAAATGAATGACCTTCTTCTTCTCTTCCTCCCCTATACATACCAAAGGGGTGAAAAAAACACTTACGCTAGGCGATACCACCTCTTGCAAACCCCGGAGACCTTTAGCAGCTCAGGGAGGCACAGGCAGGAAAAGATGCCCAAAAGCAGCTCGTCCGGAAGGGAGTCCCATGAAACACCTTGGAGAAGGAAAAACATGTTTGCCCATCACCTTTCTCTTATTTCTCTTACCCTTTCCCATCCACTGAGGCTTCCCAAGCAGATAAAGGATGCACAACATTCAGCTAGAAGGGGGACTATAACACCGATGATTCATCCTCACAACGATTTTCCTGTTCAACCCACTGTCTGTGTACCCTGAAATAAGCACCACACTTTCTCAGCAAATGAGAAAAGAGAAACCGAGAATATTTTTCATATCCTTGTTCCCTTCAGCACCAGCTGGCCATACATAGGCAAGGCTGATATGAGCAGTGGCACAGAGCAAGTGCCCACCCCGTCACGCGTCCTACAGTGGTGTCTACAATATCATGATGCTTCTGGTTGCTAAGCAAGGCATCGTCTCTCTGATAGACTCCGTAGTGATCTTACTTAAAAAGCAAATGAAGCCTCCCTCTTCTTTCAGATGTACAGAAAGCACACTGAAGTCAATTTATCACAAGCACTAACATCAGAAGGGTACTCTCATTTCTTAATTCAACATTTACTGAGCTCCCCCTGTGGTGCTAGGTACCATTTTAGGTGCTGAGAAAAGAGCAGCAAACAAGACGGGCAAAACGCTTTATCTTCACGCAACTTAGTTTAATGATGGGGACGGTCAATCACATGTAAAACATGCAACTTAACGTATATACTCGAGTATAAGCCAAGTTTTTTCCGGCACAAAATTTGTGCCGAGTTTGGGTTTTTTGGCACAAATTTTGTGCCGAAAAACTCAACTTATACTCAAGTATATACGGTAGTTTAGTGATGGGGACAGTCAATCACATGTAAAACAGTAAGTGAATTGCAAAACATGTCAAGATGATCAGTGCTGTGCAGAAAAATTAAACCACACAGAGCAGAAAATGCAGAGTCCAGAGGTGAGTGGTACAAGTCTGAACACTGTGTCAGGGAAGGCCTCAGACTGTGATCACAGAGCAAGGGCTTGAACAAAGCGAGGAATGAGCCCTGTGAGTTTCTGGGGCAGTGATTCTCAAACTTCCTAATGCTGCGATGTCTTTTCATTGTTACAAAGGGGTTGCAACCCACAGGTTGAGAACTGCTGTTCTGGGGGGAGATCTAGGTGCAGGGAATAGCATGCCTGTCTCGAGGTATGGCAAGGAGGGCCATGTAGAAGAGCAGAGTGAGCAAGGGGGTTGTATAAGATGAAATCGGAGAGGTGAGAGCGGCTGGGTCACATCATAAGGCCTTCGGCTTGGGGCCACTGGAGGGTTCTGAGTATAGAAATGACAGGCTCTCAAGTTTTAAAAGGATTACTCTAGCTGCTGTGCTCAGAAAAGAAGGTCAGGGACCAATTTTCTTTGTTTTATAAATACAATCTCTAGCTATTCAACAAATTTTAAATTCTTAGGTATGAATATACAGAATGAGCCCACAAAACAAGGATAATATGAGAATGGGCAAGAAGGAAGTTGAGTATGCACCAATGATATTCTGTGAGGGTGGTGAGAGGCGTTCAGTGACTGCCTCCTCGTGTCTCTCCCCCGAGTCTTCCACACCAGCTCTAGAGCTGTCTGCTACCCCACAGCCGCACCAGTATTTACCCACCATGTGCCTGTGCCAGGCCCTGTGTAAGCGGGCTTCAGGACACAATGGAGAAGTCTATCAAGGAGGGTGACAAACATCGCAGGTGCTGCCCTGCCAAGGCCACAAGTTCTTAAGAAAGGGAACCTGGGTTTGTTTTTTTTTATAATCTATGTAATTTGCAGGAACTACCACAATCCATTTAAATATTTATTAAATATATGCTGTATGTCGAGGTCTGTTCTGGGTTCTAGGAATACAAAGATAAACAACACATGGTCCTGACACTTATTCTGCTCAGTTTAAAAGACAGACAATTATGGCCTTCACTCAACTACAGCCCTTCAATAGTACCCCCCGGATGTTTAGCCCGAAGTACACATGACTTAATGCAAAATTTAAAGCTTTTAGCCAGGGCCCAACTCGTTTTGCTAGGTTTGTTATCTAGAAATGAGTTCCAGTCATTTGGAGCTACCTGTAATTCTTAGAGTGAGTCATTCTTCGCCACATCTCCTTGAGTCAGTACATGCCCACACACCCGCTCCCCTGATTCCTATTCATTTAAAATCAAATCCCTATTAAAACCCCAACTCCTATGGAAAACTTCCTATAACATCTCCAAGAACAGGTTACTTACTTTGTTATTAACTTACTCATCTGTCTAGACCCTCCTCCCCCACCAAGGCCACAAGTTCTTGAGAAAGGGAACCCAGGTTTGTTTTTTTTATAATCTATGTATTTCCAGGAACTACCACAATCCATTTAAATATTTATTGACTATATACTGTATGCCAAGGTCTGTTTTAGGTTCTAGGAATACAAAGATAAACAACACATGGTCCTGACACTTATTCTGCTCAGAGTTTAAAAGACAAACCCATTCTGATGGGTTACAAGAGGCACCAGGATGCTATGCAGCATGTGGGTGTGAAACAAGTGGTCAGGGAGGTCTTTCTGGAGGAAGTGGCCTCTAGTGGAGAATGAATAACAGACATGCAGTTGCTCAATTAATGTTGCCCTCACCTCTCCAGGAGACAAAATTAAAGGATTGACTGTAGCCCTGAAAGCCAGGGGTAGAGAAATGAAGGCAGATCATCCATACTGACCCTGGACCACGGCCCAAGAAGACAGCTGGAGGTTGTGCCAAGGCTCCTCAGTAGAGCAACCATCCTGTTAGCACCACAAAGCCCCTCCAAAGTCAACGTGGGCAGAGGATGGGAGGTTCTCAGACCAGGCTCTTGTCCTATTCCCCAAATTGAAAGAAAGAATAATTTTCTCCTCTTTTTCTCCCATTAATCAAACTCTCCGACCTCTGCTGCCTCTTGCATATGTAAATCACATTCTAGTATTTGATCTGGCAAAAAAAAAAAAAAAATGCATACAAAGTTATCTTGAATCAGTTATGTTGAGATTTTACTATGATCTGCAGAGCCCATCCTGAGATGGCCGGTGAATGACCTCCCATCAATCCTAAGAACTATGGGACAGACTTAACCGGCTGTGCCACCCCTGAGTCTGTGAATTGGGCAAGTTACTTAATTTCTCTGGGCCTCAGTTTCTACTTCTGCAGGAATGGAAATAAAAATATTTATTTTGCAAAGTTGGTCAATGTGAAGATTAAACAATAACAATAAATAAAAGATTAAATGATACAGCAGAGAGTCAAACTTTTTCTTTCTTGCCTGTATTCCCTTCCTTTCCCTATTAAATCTGCACATTTTCCTCTTGTGAGGTCCTTTTTTTTTTTGGCCCGGCAGGAACCCGCCACCTCCGGTATATGGGCCCAGTGCCCTATTCCTTTGAGCCACCTGGGCCCCATTCCTTTGAGCCACAGGCGCCGCCCTCGCCCTCTTGTGAGGCCCTTTTCTTTCTCAGGGCTGTTCTGAATTTTCACCTGCAGGCAAACATGCACAGTCTGAAGAGGTGTGATTTACCAAAACCCCATTATCTTCCCTCTATCTAAGTCTGGGTTCCCCAGAAGCAGGTCCCAAGGATCTGATTTCAAGTAGTCTATTTGGAAAGTGATGCCAGGAAGCACTGGAAAAAGTGCAGAAGAGAAAAGTGGAAGGGAAGAAGCCAACTTAGCATAGGTTAATGCCATGGGCAACTGGGATTCTAATCTTCCCAGGACACCAGCAGACCCTCTAAAACCTGCCCCAGAGCTGTACCCTCAAGGGCTGTCAGACTGAGTGGGTGGTGGTCAGCATTTCTGATCAGAGAAAGCCCTGGAGCATGGAGTCACTTCTAAGTGCAGGTAAAAGCCTCTGGCAGTGAGGAAATGGTTTTAAGGGGCTATAGATAGCACTGACAGTGTCCACTAAAATGGTTGGGGGAAAGGAAACTGAAAAAGCTTGCTGTGATATGCAGAGCAGGAGAAATAAATAAATTAAAAAACTTAGTGCTCCCTATTTTATTAGGAAGACCTTAAAAAATAAAAAACAATTAGAAGAACAATAGGAGGGCCAGGAGCAGTGGCTTAAGGCTGTAATCCTAGCACTCCAGGAGGATCACTTGAAACCAGCCTGAGCAAGAGCAAGATTTCTCCTCTCTACTAAAAACAGAAAAAGTATGGGCGGCGCCTGTGGCTCAGCGGGTAGGGCACGAGCCCCATATACTGAGGGTGGCAGGTTCGAACCCAACCCCAGCCAAACTGCAATAAAAAATAGCCAGGCGTTCTAGTGGGCACCTGTAGTTCCAGTTATTCAGGAGGCTGAGGCAAGAGAATTGCCTAAGCCCAGGAGTTGGAGGTTGCTGTGAGCTGTGATGCCACGTACTCTACCAAGAGCAAAAAAGTGAGACTGTCTCTAAAAAAATAAAAAATAAATAAAAAATAGATAAAGTAGCTGGATGCTTATAGTCCCAGCTACTTGGGAGGCTGAGGCAGGAGGATGGCTTGAGCCCCAAAGTTTGAGGTTGCTGTGAGCTAGGCTGACTCAACTGCACTCTACCCTGGGGCAACTGAGTGAGATTGCCTCCAAAAAAAAAAGAAGAGCACTAGAAGATAATATCTATTGGCAGAGCAATGAAAGCAGAGCCAGAAGACCTAGGCCATAAACATGTGAGAGGAAACAGTTCACAGTTAGGAGGGCTTTGTGCTCCAACTTCTATCTTCACCCAACCAACTCCTATTTGTCCTCCAGATTTCTGCATAAATGGCATTTCCTTGAAGCAGCACTCCAGAACACCACCTTAGCCCCACATCCAGGATCCAACACAATTCCTTGCACATAATAGGACTGGATGAATATTTACTTTTACTCCCTCTTCATGCAAACAGTGAATGTACTAATAAGGTCTAGTTAATCCTTGTTAACCAATTAACTACATGTCCAGTGCCGAAGACAGAGCCTGCACTGAATACAGAGAAGTGCTCAACTGGTATTTCACAAAGGAACGACGAACACCCCAAAGAGAAGGCTGACTTTATTTTATATACAGACAAGACCGTTGGTGTCTTAGGACCAGTTTCCTCATGCAAAATGACAAAGATGGCCTATGACTCCACTTCAGATAAACATTTCATGGATGCTGTAGTGCTGGGAGTTGGTTGTAAGCCATAGCCTTGGCCTGCCAGCCTCACTGGGAGATGAACTAGTAAACAAGTACATAATCTGACAATTAAGACCGCCATTTATTGGAAGCCTAAAAAAAGTTTCAGGCATTTATTAGAGCACACTCACTGGAGTTTTTGCAGCAACCCTGTGTACTATTACCATTGTGCCCTCTTCCTACCCTAGCATGCTCTAAGATTCTATGCTCTCCTCTGTTCTGAGTAATAAGCATTTTACAAATTTAGAAATCTGAGAATTAAATCTGACTTTCTATGGGAAAAGAAATCAATTAGGGCTAGGGAGTGAGTGGTGGGGGGAAACGGAGTAACTAAAACAAAGATGCTGAGAGGTACCAGAGAGTTCACCACAAAAGGAAAGAACAATGACCAAGAAATTATACAGCCTCAGCTAGCAGCCAAGGACCCCAGGCTCCGCTCAGCTGGCCGCAGGAGGTGACACTGATTTGAGGGCCCCTGGGTGTGCTGCTGACCTAGCAGAAGGGGCAGTTTGTCTTTAATAGCTGCTCTAGTAACTGGCATGAAGGCTGTGATACGCTTAATCTAATTTTACTTGCCATATTTAATTCTCAAAACATCAGCATCTGTTTCCTGGATTCTTGACTATGGCGTCATGGAAGGAAAACCAGAAATCATTTCTCCATTTGCTCTGCTAAACCGACCATGGCTGCACACCAGCCCCACACTAAAGAAACAGTTATTAAGCCCAAGGCCTCCAGTCTTCAAAGCCATGACAGTAAACACACTTCAAGGCAGGAAAGGACTCAAACTGGCCAGATCAGCAAACCTATTTCACCCACTACAGTTTCCAATTATTCCTCAGGTACAAACCCATCCTCCCACTTCTGTAATCTCATTACCTTGTATACTTTCCACACTCCCCTGGGCAAAGAGGCTTGTCGAAGGTTTTCTATGTAGTATAAGTAACTCAGCTTACTTGACATATTTATTTCTCAGGATATTGCCTATGCTTAGGTTCAAGTTGAAAATCCAAAGTAATCCTAATCATAACCAAAATTTTGACTTTTAAAATTGTTCCTCTCTTTAAGCCAGTTCTCAACCTGTGGGCTGTGAACCCTTCGTAACAATAAAAATACATCGCAGCATTAGGAAGGTTGAGAACCACTGCTTTAAGCAGAAATAATTAAATTAAACTTGCAGAAGAAGCAGACACTGAAGCGCTGGTACTCGTACCTACCAGGCATTAGTTTGTTTTTAATCATATAACAGGACTTGATGACTATATGTGTTAAGTAGCAACACCCCGTTTCTGGAGAACTACAGACAATTCTGCAATCCCAGATGAGTCCTCCTTCCTGTTCTCATAAAACATAAAGAGAAAATATGAGAGTGTACTAGCTTTGAGGACTTTTGTGTTTTCTGCTAGGCTGTTAGGTGAAAAAGCAAAACACAGCAAAACCAAGCAGGGTTATCCCCAATGCACTTCTCAGCCCCACAACCCTTTATTTCTGTGAAAAGTTGCTCAACCCTGGGATGTGAAAGGAGTAATGAAAAACTGGAAATTGGGATATGAAGAATAATGTACAGCGTATACTCTCTGTGAGGGCAGGGTCTTTTGCCTGTTTCATTCTGTGCTGTAGTCACCATCCCTACACTGGTGCTCATTAATTATCTGTTATGTGACTCAATGACTGAAGCACAGAACACAGATGACTGGGAGGGTCCCTCAAGGTTCTCTCCAAGCTGAGATTCTTTGACGGATCATAAAATCAATTCATTGAGTTTGACTAGCATTTTTTTCCTTTAAAGAATGAGCTAGAATAAAATAGAAAATACCTTAGTAAGGGGAAATAAAATTTTGTAAATCTTTTGTTTCAGATACACATCCAGGAGAGCCACGTAAAATATACTTCTTATTGGTTAAAAAAAAGTTAGGGGAAAAATGTTTGCTTGGGGGTATTAAAACACATACTTCCAGGCTCAGGCCAGGACTTCTTGGATCAGAATCTCAGGAATTTTGCACTTTGAACAAGCTCCCTTAAAGATTCTGATATACTCTAAACTTTAGTCTCCCCAGTCTGAGAACCACTGTAGGGCCTGGAATTTCAAGCATTTAACAGCTATGGAAAAGCTGATCAACACATTAGTTCAACTCTGTTTTCATGGCCATCACCTGTTTAAAGGGTGGGGGAAAGGCATTCATTTCATGACCATAAAAAAAATGTGATTGTCCTCTTCCCATCTATTTCTGACCTCACTGCTGGGCTGTTTCCTCTCTACTCCCTCCATACACTCCTCACCCAAGTGGCTAAGCAGACCTGTTTCCAGTAGGTGTGGCTTGTTCTACTCTCATCCTGGCACTGCCATCAGCCACCTGTCCTGACAACTGCACACAAAACTTCCTGGAATGAGGATCCAGCCATACTGGAGACTGGTCTTCCGGAAGGCCTACTGGGAATCCTCTACACCAGCTGTCCTTCATCCTGCAGCTGGGAGTTTACCCCTTCCCGACTTCAACTAACCAATGTATACTGTGTGTGAGTCCACCCATACTGGATCCCCCCAGGGAGAAAAATAATGACTTTTGTGTTTGTTATTACTTACAGTAAACATAAAAATAACAAACAAAACATAAAAGTCATTATCTTTCCCTCTCACTTCTGACATAGATTTTGATGTCAGAGTAGACACTGATTGATTCTACCACTTCAGATCTTTATCTCTCTCTCACCTTCCACTATTTGGAAGTGGAAGGAGGATGATTTTCCACATCTACATGGACGCAAACCACCATGGGAGCCAAAGTCAACCAGCCTCCCAAATGACGACTAATATTAATTGCCCTTATTGTGAGGTACCAGTAGGACTACTGGTAGCACTGGTAGCACCTGAGAGCTTTACATCACTCTCCTTTAATCGTTACAACTTATGAAGTAGGCATTATTATAGTACTCCATGTTACAGATAAAGAAGCTAAGGCAGACAGCTCAAATACCTTCCCAAGGTTGATGAACAGCAGAATGAGGGTTCAGTTCCAGATCTGTCTGCCTTCACCCCAACTCTCTACTACCTCTAATTAATCCAACTCCTGTTGTGCATTCCTGGAGCATGTCCATAACTTGGACAAACTTCCCTTTCCTAAAGAAATGGCCAAAAACAAAACAATTTTTTTAAAACTAAGCGGGCAGGCAGACAAGCAACCAACCAATCTATTCGCCCTTCTGCAATAAAAATCAGATGGGAGAATTCATATACTTAGCTACCTTGGCTCTGCGAGACTTCATCTTCATGTTTTAAATCTCTCTCTTCTTCTCCATCATCTACCCAGTTTGAGTTTAGACACTGACCAACTCTTCTACAATTTCAACAGCCTCATAAATTCTGTTGACTCTAATGTTAGAGTCCAGAATTTGACCACTGTTTACCAACCTTCCTTAACTCCCTGTAGTTTAGTCTCCATCTATCAGGGCCTATCAATGTCTGTCCCCCACCCTTTAATCTTCCTAAAAGGTTAAATCAGGTCAAATCGCAATTGTATTCAACGTTACCTCCAACCTGCCTGTGTTCCCTCTACTCTCCCCCTGGCTCATTCCAAGGAATATGGCTTCCTGGTTCTCTAACAAACACGTCATGCTTCTGCCCCAGGGCCTTTGCACTGTCTGTTCCTTCTGCTTGGGACTCCTTTCTCCAGGATACTTGCATAGCATAGTTCTTCATCTCCTTTATCTTTGCTTAGGTCACTGTCCAATTAAGGCTTTCTTTCCTCAATCCAGTTTAAAAGTGTAATCTGGCTTTCCACACCAGGACCTGTACTCCCTCTTGGCTTGCTCTATTTTTGTTCTGAGGCACAACCCTTATCACCTACTATACCATATGAAATATTTATTATGTTTATTGCATTCCCTCACTAGGATAGATGCCCATAAGGGTAGAAATGTTTATATTTTGTTCACTGCTATATCTCTGGCACCTAAAACAATGTTTAGCACATAGAAGGTGCTCAGCAGATAATCTTCTGAATTACTGTTTTAAATTACTTACTAGCAAGAACAGGTAATAATGCTAGGTCAATGTCCTATGTTAACCCACTGGCTTTGAGTACTCAGGGTTCTGATTCATTCTGGGAGGTTCTCATTTACCTATTTGAGAAGTCAGGGTCTGGGGAGAATAAAGTCTACATCAGGCGTCCTCAAACTGCGGCCCGTGGGCCACATGAAGTGGTGTGAATTGTATTTGTTTCTGTCTTGTTTTTTACTTCAAAATAAGATATGTGCAGTGTGCATAGGAATTTGTTCATTTTTTTTTTTTTTAAACTATAGTCCGGCCCTCCAACGGTCTGAGGGACCGTGAATTGGAACCCTGTTTAAAAAGTTTGAGGACGCCTGCTCTATATGTAGAGTTCTACATTTCAGTTAGATCCATTCCACTTCTGGAGAAAGATCTGGGAAGAAGGCTATTGGAATTATAGTTCAGTCCAATAGTTCATTCAAGAGACGATGAAAGCTTGAAAAATACATATTTACAAGAGCATGATGATTGATTGCTTGCTGGGGGATGGTGGGAATCAGACACTGCTGGCAATAATGGAGACAGAACACACAGGGAAGCCCATTAGGGAGTGGACCTGGGAAGATAAGTCTCTCCTACTTAGGTGAACATTCATTTTAGCAGTCCATTGTTAAATAACTGAAGAGATAAAGACAGAAAGCTCACTCGTGTAAAAAGCAGATTATAAGCAAAAGAATCTATAAGAAGAACATTGTTTATGTTTTCATTTATCAGTGGCACTGAGCTGGATTCTGAGCAGGCAGATTCCCTTCTAAGGAAAAAGGGAGGAATGTCTTTCCTGAGTTAAAATTTTCAAGTTGGCTGTGCACCAGAAGATACACATACCTACCAGATTCCTGTACACTTCAATGACAACTTGCCTCATTTCATTGGAAAATGTCCTCAGAATTAGGCAATTTTAAAAGGGAACGGTCAGAAAGATCCCTGAACAAAGGTTTACCACATATTTCCATCCACCCCTTAACATTACTTGAGATTGCACCCTCATACTTTACCCGGAAAGTTCTCTCTATTCAGTTTAGGCCTGCGAACAATCACAAAGTCTTTGTCATTCCCTTTGCTCTTCAGCCGTTTCCGTGGGGGGCTCTGCGGGTGGCTCAGGTTTGAGAGCAGTTCCTGGGGGATGTTCTCACTGTCCACCTCCTCCTTTTCCAGGGCTGAGACTCCCATGCCTGACAATAGTTCGGAAGTCTTGCTGGAATCCCATCCCCACGTGAAGCTTGTGGAAACGTTGCTACTCTGGTCCGGAATCTCCTGGAGGTGCTTCCTGCAGAAGTGCATAATACCCCAGTTCCTTTCGAAAACACACCCATAAATAATTCCAACGCAGGTTGCAATATATGCATCGTAGAAAATTTTCACAACAGCTAATGACGAGCCCGGGGCGAGTTACCAAAAATTAAAAAGGAAACGACAGAACAAATCAAAAAGGCTTTTTGATTTAGTATCATGCCGAAGGCCTCAAGAATTTCTTCCAGGAGGGAAGAGACAAGGAAAGAGGGAGGGCAATTACACTGATTGAAAACGGTAGCTGGAAAGCCTAATAAGGGAAGCCAAATGAAATGCACGCCGATCCCCGTACTAAAGCATCCATCCATCCACACTTTCCCCCAAGAAGGGACTAAGCAACCATTTGCTTAACAGCATCAGTAATATTAGCAAGTAGCAATATTCACGGCCTAAAAGAATTAAGGACAGTCTATTCCTGCACTGCCCCTTTTTGCTCCGTTTACCTGTGCATGGCGTCCACAGGTTCGGGAGTTTTAAATACGTGCATTAATTGCAGAGCTGCCTGCCTCCCGGCTTCCCGCTTTGGCGCGCGGCGGTTCCTAGCATGCGAATCGAGCCGCAGCTGCAAGACCCGCGAATTCTAGCAACGTTCCATCCCCGCCGCGCGCGCAAGGCTGCTCGGCCCGCTCTCCTTCGCAGCTGCCGTCCCCGTCCCCGCAGCCTGCTGGGAATTGTAGTTCTTGCCCTGTTTCGTAGTGCGACTGGCTCGCCACTACTTCCCTCCGCTGCAGCTCAGCCCGCCTTCGAGATACCCACAACTCCCCGCGGGCGCTAGGCTGGCTGGCTCGGGGAGGCTGGGAGCCCGCGAGGCGGAAGTGGGCGGCGCTCAGGCTGAAGAGGAAATGTCAGCCGCTTGACTGTGGGCGAGTTTTCCTTCTAGTGACCACCACGGCTATCGCCTCCGAGCCTGGGTCCCAGACCCGGGACGGCTGTGGCGGACGCCGTGTTTCCCGATCCCTTCCAGACGCTGTCTGGCGAGATCGGACGGTGAGTCTGAAAGAGAACGCAGGAGGCTTTGTGGGGTCTGCGGTCCGTGGCCGAGCGCAGCGGAGATAGAGGGAACCCGGGAGATCCCAAGAGGCTGCTGCCGCGGGGTCCACGTCTCAGGCCGCTGAGTGGAGGCAGTGGCCTGTCCCGTCGGTCAGGTGAGGGGCTGTGAGTCGCAGCCGTCGCACCTGCTTGTCTCTATGACAGGAAGCTTCTCCTCTAATCCGGGAGGAGGGAGGGCGGCCCTTAGGATTGGGTCTGTGGACAGGATCCTTCCCTCATCTGTAAAAATAGGCACGACCACAACGACGCACATATCACAGGCTTGGTGTGAGGATCAGATTTAGGCGTGTGAAAGTGGTTTGTAAACTAAAGCGCAGTTCGAACCCGATGCGGTGGTTTAATTTTAGGGGAGCCGGTGACCCCAGGGAGTCCTGTGTGCAGTGGGAAGGTTGCACATCCCCTTGCAGCTTTGACAAGTCTCATAAATGGAGATAAATACTGTATTTTGCAAAAGGCTTTACCTGTACAATGCAGGGGGCCACTATCAAAGACATTGGTTGTTTATTCTGGTTCAACCCGCTGTCTGTGTCGCCTCCTAAAAGCGGTAAGAGTTTGCGGGTGGTTAGCGTAGGGAGCTATAGAGAGAGCCATGTTCTACGTAGGATGACCGTGCGAAATTCATTGTGCAAACTATGCTACAACTGTGGTCCCAGGAAAACAGTGGAAGAGGGAAAGGGGGTGAAGAGGATTTATAAAATTCATAAGTAAGCAGGCCATCAGGTAGTGGAATATTCAGTGAGGCTGTATGACATACTCTCTGTTTCTCTGAAAAAAAAAAAATCTGTAGTGAAATTAAACTTCCCTTGCGCAAGTGTGTGTGTGTGTGTGTGTGTGTGTGTGTGTGTGTTTCCAGCTTGGTTAGTAGCTTGAAAAGTAGCCACCTCTTGACAGGAAGGAATTGATGAACCTTTGTTCTTGAAAGTATGTGAGGTTAGTATTAAGAAGGGCTCTGTCTGATTGAAACTGTGTGAAAAATACTAAGCAGAGTGTTCACATGTGATTAAACTAATGTTAAATGGAAAGTATTTTCCAATACAATATCCTGGTTTTTACAAAAAGTTACCTTTATGTTTCTTTGTTAAGGAGAAAGCAGTTACCTTTGTTTGAATCTATGTCTTTTGCCATAAGATTCCAACTCATTAGAGAAAAATGAGGTTTTTGGGGGGTTTTTTGCAGTTTTTTTGGCCAGGCCGGGTTTGAACCCGCCACCTCCAATATATGGGGCTGGCGCCCTATTCCTTGAGCCACAGGCACCGCCCTAGAGAAAATATTTTTAATAACAAAAACATTACAGTCTCCTTCTGGAAAGGGAAGAAAACAGAGGGAGCTGTACACTACTGTAGGCCAAAGAACAAACAAGAAAAACAATTGACAACAATGAAGTCATGATGAGAATAAACACTTTTGAAATATAATATTTGAAGAGGCCACTGGGTTATAGGAAGGTATAATAGGTGAGATGATTCTTAATTAAGAGATGAGAAATATCTTTGTTCAGTCTAGGGTTTAGGTAGGAGTCCCTGAGAACTAGAATACTTGAAATATCTGTATTAGTGGACACAAGGTCCTCTGTCGAACTTTAGGAAGAACCTGTCAAATTTGAAAATCAGTGTTTTAATACTGTGACAGGTATTTCAGTAACACTTTGCCTTGGTAACAGAAATACTTCAGCTTCCTATATGGGTGTAATTTCTTTCTTTCTTTTTTGCATTCCTTCTAATTATGGCTGTTCTCTTAATATAGTAGTAAATAAAAGTTTAAATTGGTATGTGCAATTGTTTTTATTTTTACTTATTTATTTTTTGAGACAGAGTCTCATTATGTTGCCCTCGGTAGAGTGCCATAGTGTCACAGCTCACAGCAACCTCTAACTCATGGGCTTAAGTGATTCTCTTGCATCAGCCTCCCAGTAGCTGGGACTACAGTGCCCACCACAATGCCCATCTATCTTTTGTTATTGTTGTCATTGTTGTTTTTAGCAGGCCCTGGGTGAGTATGAACCCATCAATCCCGGTGCATGTGGCCAGTGCCCTAACTACTGAGTCATGGGTACCGAGCCTATAATTGTTTTTAATATAAGGAACTATGTCCATTGAAGACTTCAGATTATGAGCTACACGAAAATTGCTGTCTGGTTTCTTAAAGAACTGTGTTGTGATTGCTACTGATGTATTTCATTTTTCTTATTAATCTTATTTAATTTTACTCAGTGTACCCTATGTTTCATTTTAATAAGAGATATACCATATTTCTAGAACCAGACTTTCTAGATCAGTATCCAGGACAGAAGAATTACTTTCCTCTTTAATAACTATAAATGACATTAGGGTGAGTAATTCCTAGTACTCTTTGGAAGCTTTAGAATACAAAGTGAGCTTGTGGCTCGGCCCCAATAGCTCATAAATACACCAGGGCTGGTGGGTTCGAATTCAGCCTGGGCCTGCAAAAAAAAAACAAAAAAATAGCCAGGTGTTGTGGCAGGCTCCTTTAGGCCCAGCTACTTCGGAGGCTGGGGCAAGAGAATTGCTTAAGCCCAAAAGTTTGAGGTTGTGAGCTGTGACGCCATGGCACTCTACCGTAGTGAGACTCTGTCTCAAAAAAAAAGTGAGCTTCTACATTGGGAGAATGTTTATCATACAATGTGAGACTCTTGGGAGAGGCAAAAAGCAGTGTCATTTATGCAGAGTCCAAACCACAGTATAGTTACAAGATGATCAATATTGGGATACTAAGGAGCCAAAAAAGAACTAGTCATAATTGACTATAAGTTATGTATATATTCAGTAGTATGTTAGTGCCATTTTTGGAAATCAAATATGGCAAAAGAGATACTATTTAAATAAAAAGATTTACTTTTTCCCTTAGTTCCATCATAACATGGGGTAAATCCTAAAATTTCTTTCGTGTTTTTCTTAGTTAGCTTAGGGAAACAAAAGGCTAGGAATACTTACCTAGCAAGAAGTTTCTGTCTGCCAGTCATATTTTAATCAGATCCTTTTCCCTTGATTAATTTTAAAGTAGATCTTTATTTCTCTTCAATTTAATGCTCTGCGACAGATTGGGGCAAGAACACAAGGATTCTGATTTATTCCATGAAAGTCATATGTGTATCTCACCCTTAAATGAAGTAATGGCAGCATTATCTGTAAAGATAAAAAAGGTTAGTTAAATTCTATATTAAACATGACTTTTGTAGCATTCTATCTTGATATATCTAAAATGAATAATAAGAGAATGTTTCTAATTTGTTCCCTTTGAAGACTGAACAAAATAAATACTTATATAATGTAAATTGCATTAAGAAAGTAAGTCTGATTTGGAGAAGAGACATGTAATTGTGATCCAGGCTCTGGAGTCAGGGTGCTTTGGTTTGAATCACAGCTTTTCCATTCACTAGTTCTGGGAACTTGAATCAATTACTTACCCTCTGTGCTATTTTCTCTATTGAGCAAGGATACTAAAAGTCCTTTCTTATTGGGTGGTAAGATCTAATTTGATAAAGTATAGTAAGTACTATCACAGTGTTTGGGATTTAATAAATGCACACTAAATGTGCCTTTTTTTTTTTTTTTTTTGCAGTTTCTGGCCGGGGGCGGGTTTGAACCCCCCACCTCTGGTGTATGGGGCTGGTGCCCTACTCCTTTGAGCCACAGGCGCCACCTGACTAAATGTACCTTTTAAAAAAATTACACATATCTGTAAATTACAGATTTTAAATTACACATTTAAAAGATGCACATTTCTGAGTAAACATACATATTTAACAGTATCTGAGTCTTATCAATCATTAGGTTCTGCTCAGAAATTTTTCATATAGTTTCAGAATCTTTGGTTTTGACAATACTTTTGTCAGTTTTGTGTTTGTGTTCTAATCAGTTGCTACCAATTCTCTCCCTCTCAACATTTGGGATTCTTCAAATTCTAAAATTATCTTAATCTTTAAAATTTCCACTGATGTGTGGAAAAGAAACATTGTTAACCATAAAATACTCTGAAAATAGTACTCCGATTCAGTAGTAACATTAGCATGCTAATTATGAAATCATTATAAAGGCATTTGAAAGTAATATTGATTAATATCTTGATGTTTGGAAAAGGATTGAATTGAATTTTAAATGTTTAAGACTTTCAGAACTGTGTTTTGAAGGAATAACAGGCCTACACATCAGCCTGGGCACAGTGGCTCATACCTGTAGTCCCAGCTACTCGGGAGGCTGAGGCAAGAGAATTACTTGAGCCCAAGAGTTTGAGGTTGCTGTTAGCTATGACACCACAGCACTCTACCAATGGTGACAGAGTGAGACTCTATCTCAAAAAAAAAATAATAATAATCATAATAATATGCCTACACATCAGACAATAAAGTTTGATAGAGTGAATGAATTGGCATTTTGATTTTGAGTAAAATTTTTGTTGCTGTGGTGCTAGTGCCAACCTAAAGTTTCCTTTTCATTTCTAATCATATGGAGCTGAATTTTGATTTGCCTCCCAATTTTGGTATCATTATCTTTTTTTTTCTTCCCTCTCCTTTGCCCTTCTCCTTTCTCCTTCCTTCTCCCTTAAACTTTGCAACTCCTAATTTGACTCTAGGTACAAGATTAAAGATATGGGCTTGAAAACAATTATTTTCTCATCTCAGCTTAGGAAACCCCCCCATTTGTTGTTGTTGTTGCAGTTGCAGTTTGGCCGGGGTCGTGTTCAAACCTGCCACCCTCAGTATATGGGGCTGGCACCCTACTCACTGAGACACAGGTGCTACCTGGAAAACCCCAATTCTTATTCTATTTTCATGAGACCACTAGTCCTAACCTTGGTCGTAACAAAGCATAACTTCAGCCTGAACAGAAGTAGATGATGTGGTAAAACAGAGTAATAAACCTCTAAGGATGATTATGCCCTAATCTCTAGGACCAGTAAAATGATTAGATTATTTAGGTGGGCCCGGTGTAATCAGAGGAGCTCTGAAAAACAGGACTGCATACACACATACACAAACACACATAGTAACTATGTGAGGAGATGAGTATGTTAATTTGCTTGAATATAGTAATCATTTCACCATGTATATGTAAAGTATGTGGAAACAGCATAATGTACACCTTGAGTATTTATAATTAAAACAATTAAGATATACTCACAAAGACTGGAGAGAGGCCTCTAGATCTAAGAACAAATGCCAGGCTTGTAAGGAAACAGGGATCTCAGTCCAAAACCATAGAGTTGAGTTGTCGACAGCCTGAATGAGCTTAGACATGTTTCTTCTCCAGAGAGAAATGCAAACCAGTTGACATATTGATTTTATTTATTTATTTTTCTTTTTTTGAGACAGAGTCTCATTTAATTGCCCTAGGTAGAGTGCCTTGGTGCCTTAGCTCACAGAAACCTAAAACTCCTGGGTTCAAGTGATCCTGTTCCTTAGCCTCCTGAGTAGCTGGGACTATAGGTGCTCCCCATGGTGCCTAGCTAGTTTTTTAGTAGAGACAGGGTTTTGTTCTTGCTCAGGCTGGTCTTGAAATCCTGACTCCTTAATCTTGTGAGACTCTGAGCAGAAAACACAGTTGAGCCACGCTGTTTAGACTTCTGACCCACAGAAACTATGAGATAATAAATGAGCTTTGTTTTAAGTCAGTTTGTGGTAATGTTACAGCAGCAATAGGAAGCTAATACACTTGAGTATGGGAAGAGATATAACCAAATCTAGAAAGGATCCATAAATCTGTTTGTTCATCTACAACCTTTTAAAGGACTATGAATGAGAAATTGAGAGGCATAGTAAAAAAAAAAAAAAAAAAAAAAAAAAAGAATGACTGTGGCAAGTTTGTAACTGATTTTTTGTTTGCTGTGCCATTAATCTTACTATCTGTTATTAATGTTTTCATATATTTCATTGTTTGATTCTTTTATGCATATTATATAAGAATAAGTAGAGTTTTCAGTTACATTTAGGGTAATTTTCTAATGTTATTAAACAATCTTAATGTTACTGTTTATACTATAGTAATAGTAATATTCCATCTGGCTCTGCCATATTTGAATTTAGCATTTCTTTGGTAATCTCTAATAGTCTTTTTCCCTATAATTGTCATGTTCCTTGGACTGGGCAATTTCAGATAAATCAGCATCTAGGTCAAAATCATAAGGGGATTTTCAGAAAATACGTTATTTAAATTTGCATTGAGGGACTTTTTTTTAAAGCTGGATCTTGAGTGTTGTAATAGCTGTCATCAGCACCATCTGCATAGCTTTCAGATAACTACTTAATTTGTGCTTGGCTTAAAAATTAGATATGCTTTACTCTTGTGATATAAGTTTTTTCATATACTGTGAAATTTGAAATTTTGAGTAATAGTTGGTAATGTTTAGAGTGTTAAGCCTTTTGAGTTGTAATAAATATTTATAGAATCAATTTACTGTAATAAGAGTTTTTCATAGTCTTTGAAGTCAGCAGTCATATAAAAATAGTGTATATGATAAAACATACAGTAATGTTTTTATTCATTTATTCATTCAACAAATATTTCTTAATATTACTATTTGCCAGGTACTACATTAGGGACTTGAGTTACAGTCCTGAATAAAAAAGTCAAGTCTCTGTCCTCATGGAGTCTATAGAGGAAGGGGGGAGGTGCCAGGGGCAATTAATAAATATAAAGAATGTGTATTATATCAGATGGATAAGTATGTTGAGGAAAAATAGAAAGATAAGGGGGCAGAGATTGATGAAAGTGGTTCAATTTTAAATTGAAATACACAGAGGAATAGAAAGAAACTACTTCAATAGTAAAAAAAGTGAAGAAAATAAATTGTTAAATGTGATTTTTGTGATAATTCATATGGAAATATTTCCTATATTAATTTAAGTTTAGCCTGTTAAAGCTTCAGATTTTCTGTGTTCTGTTTATAATTAGCTTTGATTGGAGATGTTTGTCGATTTGAAATATTTTATTGATTCTGACTTGTATGTTATTAGGTTATATCACAATCTTGATTCTCTATATTAAGATATTAGTTAATTCCTTGGAATATTGTACTCCATAAAAATAATTTTTTTAAATGCAGAAGTAAAGAGATATCAAGCCATTTGCTGATGTCTGTATCTTTAGCATTTACAATTAAGAATATTTTTAAATGTGTTACCGTTCAATCATCATTGATAAATTTTCTGCATGTAAAATAGGTAAAGTAGCCTTCTTTAAAGAAAATAAGATTTATGTAGATAAATGGGAAGCAGTACGTATATTTTGTGAAGCAGTAAATGAATAAAAATTTCAATTCATAAACGTTGAGTTGTTAGGCAAAATTAACAGGAATGAAAAATACTGCTTCAACAAAGGAAAGGTTACTTTCGAATGGCCTCTTTCTATCTATTCTTGTCTCTCTTTTATAAAATTAAATTATGGGGTATGGCTCATCTTAACAAAATTTATTTTACTAAGTATCTAATTTTCTAGGATATAGTCAATAGCTTGTTTACAGAAAATATTGTTAGGATTTATAGCATTAAGAAACAAACCCCGAGTGACACTGTATTGCAACTCTTCACATCTACTATTAAGAATTTCTTAATTTGTACTGTTTTAAGAATTAGTATAATTTTTATTAAAGTAATTTTTTTGAAAATACAATGTATGTGAAATTTTTAAGATATGCTTTAAAAAATAAAAGCAAGTACTTCAGGGCAGGAATTATCCTTTTCATCTTCTTCATAGTCCAATGTGAAGCATAACAATTTTCAAAGAGTTTATTAGTACATTAATAAATGACTAGGAAATTTACAAAAGGTCATTTCTTATGTTAATTTTGGATGTTTCTTTTTTATGTTTTTAAGTTTACAGATATGGTCCAGATCTGTACATGAGTAACTTTGGTTAGCGTGAACATTCAATAATGAGCGGTGCTGCTTTGGGACTCGAGATTGTTTTTGTCTTTTTTCTGGCATTATTTCTACTTCATCGATATGGAGACTTTAAGAAACAGCATAGACTTGTAATCGTTGGAACGCTGCTTGCTTGGTATCTCTGCTTTCTTATTGTCTTCATACTGCCTCTGGATGTTAGTACGGTAAGGGGTAAAACTGATTTTCACAATTTAAAAGACAATTGTAATCATATGGCATGGCTGAGATAATATTTCTTAAGACAACTAAATTATATATGGTTATACTTATATTTTGAATTTAAATATTGTCTTAGAAATTTAATCATTAAAAAGCATAGCCAGAAAGGTAAGTTTGGATAGACAGATTATTATAAACTCCAGTATCCCTCCAAACTCCAATTACTTGGTAACTTTTTGATTCTCATTTTTAAACCATTCATTGCTTTAGACAATATACAACCGATGCAAGCACGCTGCCGCAAATTCAAGCCCCCCTGAAAGTAGCAACGTTACAGGATTATATGCAACTGCTAAACCTGTGCCAAGGTATTTCTTTTCCTCTTTTTTTAAATATAAATATTGTGGGGGGAAAACTATGTAAAAATTGTTGGCTTTTACTATTCAGGTTTTATATTTGTAGGCGTTATCATCATTCTCTACTGATCTGCACATCTCTGTTTTTTGATGATAGACTTGATTACATTGCATTCTAGTTAAGTCTACATTTTAAATATTTGTTGGTGCACAGGCCTTTCAATAGATGCTAGTGAGAAACATGATGAAGATCTGAATTTTTAGTCCTGGTGCTTCTTTACTAAGTATGTGACTTCTAAGATATATGTATTTTTCCTCTCAGCCTATCTCATCTAAAAAATGGGGCATGCATTTTCTCTTTTTGCTAATTTACAAGGTTGTAATAAAGAATAAGATTATTCTGTGTTTATGGTATTCCTTTCATATTGTACATCTGAAAGGATTATAGCTGTTTTTCACGAATAAATAAAGTTCAAATTGTCAAAAGGTTATAATTCAAACAGAATTACAAATTGCTGGCATGTATCTTCATAGGAGCTGCAATATAGTAACTGATTTAATTAGCATTCTAGTTTTCAGGAATTAATGTCTTAATGTCTTAATTAATGTCTTACCTGCCCCAGCCTGAAGAAAAAGTAAATAAATAAAATAATCAGCTCTATAAGTGGAGTTAGTATGTATTTTAAAGGTAATCATTAGAGATTTTATTTTATAATACATTTGCTTTTAAAGCCTGGTATATTTTAATCTGTTAGTTGAACATTAAGTCTTTTTACTCAATGATCAAAAATGCAATGAAAGTTGAAACCTTAAATGGAATTACTCTCTAGAACAGGGGTTCTCAAACTTCCTAATGCTGCATTGTATTTTCCATTGTTACAAAGGGGTCACGACCCATAGGTTGAGAACCACTGCTCTAGAACAAACAAGTGTTTTGTATTTATCATTAATTGGCTTTAAATGTTCATTTAACAGCCAACATCCATGTTTTAAGCCATGGAGTTACATTCCTGATGGAATCATGCCAATTTTCTGGAGGGTAGTGTATTGGACATCACAATTTTTAACATGGTAAGTGCAGTGAAGGAAAACATTTTTGAAAGTTTTGACTAAAGGAAAAAAAGATATGGTTATTTTTCAGTGAATTTTCCTTTTTTGGAATTTATTTATGTCACTTTTTAAAAAATCTGTATCCTCTCCCTTTCTGCTGGCTCAGGTCTTTCTCATCTTAAAAAAAAAAAAAAAAAAAAAAAAAAAAGACAAACAAAAAATAGAAAACATAATCAAAAAGTTTTCCTTGTCACTGTTTCTCCCCTATTTATTGCCCTCTCACTTGACCTTCAATCCAGTCTTTTTCCAGCCCTATTCTATGAAACTGCTCTTGCTAAGGTCATCATTATCCCTTGGTTTTCTTTCTATCTTCTTAGCCCAACATTCTTAATTTCTTTTATGGCCTCCATCATTATAGTTAGTTTTGCCTGTTTGTGAACTTTACAAATGTGGAGTTACCAGTATGGACTTTTTTGCATCTCTCATTGCTCACATATGTGAGACATTCATCTATGCTGTGTCATATACATCAGTTGTCTGTTCTTCATTTCTGTAAAATACTCCTTTTTATGTTTATACCCTAGTTTATCTATCCTACCTAGCCAAATTTCTTAAACGAATACTCTATATTATTTAGTATCTCCATTTGCTAGTTGTTCACTTAGTCTTCAACCCACAGTTCTCTATTTTCTACTCCCACTTCTCCACTCACACACACAGATCCTGAATTACTTCTCCTCATGGCACCATTTAATTCTGTTGTTTACTTTTTCCACTTTCAAAGACTTTTTTCTCCCACTTTCCATTCCATTCACTCCTTGGTTTTCTTCCTTGCCCCCTTCTGTTTTGTTTCCTTTGTCTTTGCTGGTTCTTACTCCTTCTCTTTCACTCCCTCAGTTTTCCTTCACATTCTACATACTTGCCCTTCCAGATCTCGTCTACTCATGCTATTTCAGTACTGCTGGTATGGTGGTGACTCCAGAATCTGTGTTTCCAGCCCTCTCTCCTGAACTCTGAAGCTGGATAGCTGGCTACTTCCTGAGCAGCTCATCTTGGGTGCTTTGTAGGTCCTATTTCAGTCAGTGTGTGGACAACCAACCTGTCCTCCTGTTTCTTATACCACTACTACCACCCTTACCACTAGTTCCAGTTTTTCCCCCTTTCATCCATTCTCCGTGCTGAAACCTTAGAAAACTAAAATTTGATCGTGTCTCCTCTATGTTAAAGAAGATATTTCCTCCTTATTCTTTAAGTCCAGATTCTTCTTAAAGGCTTTAAAGGCCAATTGTAGACTGCTCTTTAGTCACTAATATTGTTGGATTCTTTGCTGATGATTCTGGCCTCCTTTACCCCCTGGTAACATGCTTTGATCTCCATCACCTCATAGCCTTTGTTTTCCCTAAAATTTAATATTACAGACATAATCAGCTATTATAGTTTATTCAGTGTTAATACCCATAGTTATATTTATTAATGAGAAGAACTATATATTAAAATTGAGATTTATATATTTCTGATATTTCGAGATTATAGATGTATCTATTTTTTGGATTTTTAAAATAACTTTTTCCATCCTCTAGGATTCTCTTACCGTTTATGCAGTCATATGCAAGATCAGGAGGGTTTTCTATCACAGGAAAGATCAAGACTGCACTGATTGAGAATGCAATCTATTATGGCACCTATTTGCTGATTTTTGGAGCATTTTTAATTTATGTAGCTGTAAACCCACATTTGCATTTAGAATGGTAAGAAAAATAGTCTCCTTAACATTGCTTTTGTGTATGTTTGTACTCATAAATTCATTTTTATCTCATATATGGGAGTAAACAGACATTTCATTGAGAAACATCCTGTTCTGTGTTTTATAGATTCCCTCAAAAGAATGTCTGAATAAACCATATTATTAAGAAAGAAAATATAGAATGATATCTTTAAATAATACCTTTATTAATGCTTTGTCTAATAACTATATAGTAAAATTACTAACTTTCATGATTATTGGGTAAGATTTCAAATTTTTATATATGATAAAATAGCTAGTTTTATTTTTCATTGAACTTGTGAATATTTTTTCTTTTTTTTCTTGTTATAGTTTGGGGCATATTTGTTCCTAATGTTGCCTTAGATTTAGATATTATTTTATATGTGTGATTTGTTATATACATGAAGAGCTAGGTCTGAAAATTTCGATGTAAAGCAGAAGTTCAGGCCTCACTGTTGCATTTCTGAGATTTGTGTACATCAGCTTCAACACAAGTTAATTAAAAATTTTTCTAAGCTTTTTGTTAATATTGAGTAAGAAAGCACCTAATTAAAAAAAAAAAAAGCAGCTAATGAAAAATATTTTCTTTGGGAAAAAATATGTATTTTTTGCTGTGAATTATTCTAGATTCTAATTTTACTATAATAAAAGCAGTATTTTCTGTGTTAAAGTCCATTTCTGCAATTACGTTTTTTCCATTAAAATATATAGATTATCTACTGTTACTAAAAATGTAGCTGAGAATTTGAAGGTCTAATTTTTTCATGCAAAATCTTACCCGTCCTTTAGGGCAGTTATTTTCTGAAAAAAAAATTTAATACTAGTTAGTTTTAGTTTGCATTTTTTTAGGAAAATGTATTTATCACAGCTATCTGTATATGTTTTTTGTCTTAGGAATCAGCTTCAGACAATTGGGATAGCTGCTGCAAATACATGGGGTCTCTTTCTTCTTGTATTGTTGTTGGGGTATGGCTTGGTGGAAATTCCTCGGTCATACTGGAATGGAGCAAAAAGGGGTTATCTGCTTATGAAAACTTATTTTAAGGCAGCGAAACTGATGACAGAGAAAGCAGATGCAGAAGAGAATTTAGAGGATGTGATGGAGGTAAGGAAGTTTGCACCTTATTAGCAACAGTCACCAAGTTGTGTACTTCTCTTTTTTTCTCACTTTTGGGGTTTTTTTGGTAGCACATTGATGGGCTTCAGACTGCAAATTTGGTGGTGTGCAATCTTTCAGGATGTCTGATCCAGGGTGACTTTTTATTGGCAGTGTAGCCTGATGAGGTGTCACATCCGTCTTCTAACTGACAAAGATTCAGGGGAAATCTATCTAATAGTGTAGGACTATGCCTGTTGTCTTGGAGTAGCTTTTACTAATGGCCCTTTTTATTGTCAAAAGTCTCCCAGATTAAATGATTAGTTATGTAATTGCCCTAACTACCGTAGTAGAAATGAAAATAGTGCCCAGAGGATACTTCTTCCTGAAAGTTTGACCTGAGGTAATCTCACCAAGTCTGGAAACCTATTAAAAAACAATTTTCATGGGAGTTTGAATCTGTAAGTTTTCTTTCCTATCTGTAATCTCAATAAGGCACTTCATTTTACTTGTAAAATGCAGATGACTTGAACCAACTTCACAAGTTGTTGAAAGTATAACTTTTAATAATGTACATAAAAATATATAACATGATAAAAATTTGCTATCTTAAGTAATAATGTTGTTATAGATTTAAAGAGAGATTGTTATAGTTACCTCACATTTTCGGTCCCCTGGGAAGACTGCCACTTTGATGATGTTACTCTCCAAATTAAAACTCTTGTTGAATGCTTTCCACTCATGTTAGAATAAACTTCAAAATGCTGAGAATGCAGACTAAAAAAAAAAAAATTGATCCATGTTAGCTCCCCAGCCTGATCTGAAGCCTCTGTTTTCCTCACACTGGTCAACTTTAGTTTTTCAAACTTGCTAATGATGATGAAATAATTCTATAGACTTAATATTTGCCTAATATTTAACTTTGATTCTTCTAATTTAGTCATGATAATTATAGCAAACAATTATAGAGACTTAATATTTGTCTAAAGCACTTTGTTAATACATTTAGTTCTTATAACTTTATAAGAGAGAGTTTTTTTTTTTTTTAATCCCCATTTTATAATTGAAGAAAGCAAGGCATAGAGAGATTAAGTAACTTCTCCATGTTCACACAGCTACTAAGTGATAGAGCTGGGCTGTCTACCTTTAGTTCCTACTTAACAGGGACTGATAAATATTTTCTGTCAATGGCCATATGCTAATATTTTAGGCTTTGTGTGACATATAGTCTGTCACATCTACTCTATCCTTACAGCATGAAAGCAGACATAGCTAGTAAATAAATGAGCGAATGTAGATGTGTTCCAGTGTAGAACAGGTGGTGGTCTGGATTTGATCTGGTTTGAAGGTCTCTACTCTTAATCGTTATCCTCATTGCCTCTGTTTTTAGTCTTTGAGCATGCTACTCCCAAACTCTTAGAATGCTTTTTTCAGGACTCTCTTCAGCTAATTTCTGCTTCATTTTCAAGTCTTAACATAAGTGAGAATTCTTCAGGAAAACTCCGTGTATTAGCTTCTTATGGCTGCTGTAACAAAACTACCACAAACTAGGTGACTTAAACAATAGGTATTTATTGACCCATAGTTCTGGAGGCTAAAAGTTGAAGGAAGGGTGTAAAAAAGAAAAGAAAATAGTGACTAATCTTCACATAAATTGGTTTTAATTTTGACCAAAGTATATTACTTGAACATTAATTTTTAACTCAACATGTTAATATGTTGTTTAGGATATTATATCCTCATTTATAAGTGACATATGTTTGTAATTTCTCCATTATAATAATATATTTTCTCCAACTTTAATATCAGGTGTACCCAGATCAAGTAGAATGATTTTGATATATTTCTTCTTTTTCTATTGTCTATAAGATTTAGCATAATCTGTTTTTTGAAATTATCTTTTACTTTTATTTAGAAATATTAGTTGTCTTTTTTTTGATACTTAAAAAAAAATAAGAAATTAACTGATGACTCCATTCTGAATCTCAGAGTCAAAGCATTCTATAATAGACATACTCTTATTTGACAATGTGAATGTTACTTTCTTTGCATTATTATTATTATTATTGCTTACTATTTTGATGTAGCAATTGTCTGATTCCTTTTAGTAACCTTTTTTAAAAGAGGGTCTCACTCTATTATCTAGGATGGAATATAGTGGCATGATTATAGCTCATTGTAATGTTAAACTCTAGGCCTTAAGTTGAACCTCTTGACCTCAAGTGATGCTCCCCCCTCAGCCTCCCAAAGTGCTGATATTATAGGCATGAGCCACTATATGTTTGTAAGGGAATAAATGAATGAACAAATGAGTATATACTATGATTAGAAATCTTTATATTTGCTTTTAAGTATTTATTCTCTACAAAATAAATAAATAGCAGGAAACATTGATTCAAAATGTAGGAGCAAATCTGTAGGTAGTATTCTATTACTTTTCCTCAGTCCTATGATGAATGGCTATTGCATCTTTTGAATAAATATAATTTATATTTGGCAATTTTTATATTTGATGTTTGAAGTTGGAATTTTTTGGAAAAAAATGAAATATTTGAAAATTTGTATTTGGTAATATAATTATATTTAATAAAAGAAAATATTTTAAATTTGATAGTGTTCTCTCCAAATGTTAGTATTGAATTTAGTTGTTTCAGATTTGAGGAATTTGGGTTTCACCAGTTTATTTAGTATTTCTGCAACAAATCTAAACTCAGTTATTACTGAAGATCTGAATTTTGCTAGGAAGATCCTTTAATACATGTAACTGAATAAAATAATTTTTTTATTATTTGTTGTTAAGTAGGAGCCTTCTACTTAGTAATAAAATTTGGAAAATTAAAGCCTGGCTTTGGTGACTTCTGTGCTATTTTAATATTGTATTCATGGGTTTAAAATATGAGGATTTAAAAAATTTTAGATAAGATACTACTCATTTCATAATAGATGTTTTGAAAATAGCACTAGATAACAGGAGAACTTTGAACCTCCCCAGCCAAAAAAGCAAATGCATGGTTTCTCAGCTATGGGTTTTTTTGGCCATGTATTTCATGGTATTTTGGGATTCTGTCTGCTTTTCTGAATATCTGAAACTTATAAACTTGAAGAGAAAATTTATTTATCATTTAATAAATACTTTCTGTCTTCCTGCCATGTGAAATGCTATGCAGAACTGGCCATTAGGGTACTAAGTCTTTAAAGTAGAAAATTGTATAAAAAGTCCTTTATGGGTAAAATTTTGACAGCTATTAACATTTTAATCAGACATCAGGAAGTTTTAAAGCCAAGTTAATTTGAGCATAAAGTTTATGTTGGAAAGGTAAAGCTATAGCAGGACCCTGAGTACCATACTGAAAGTCTGAGCTACATTTTGAAAGCAGTGAGGAATCTTTGACATTTTGCAAGTGAGGAGGAGACATGATTCTATATGTGGTTCAGGACGATTAGTCTGTTGGAGGTACGCAGAATGTACTATAGGAAGAAAGCACAGAGCAAAAATATGAATAGTTTAATTTGAGAGAAAACTTAAAATATACTGGTTTTGATTACATTTAAGAAATAACAAAGTTTAATTACTTTTTCTTGATAGTAGTTTTTTCAGCTATCCAGATAATTCTCTAAACACAGTTTTATAAAAAAGTTTGTTATTTCTGTGATATGTTTCTCTCTGAAATGAATATGTCTATTCATCTATATGTCTGTTACTTTTGTCTGAAATGTCAATAAAACTTGCAAGCTATGTCAAACCATTCAAGAGGTATTTATTAGATCAGGGGTGGCGAACACGCGGCTAGAGCCGCATGCGGCTTCCGGCCAAAATGAATTTGTTCCTTTTGGCTTGAAGGCCTTTGTTTGTGATGTCTCTGGATGACTGTCTGGAATATTCTTGCCCCACCCTTTTGTTGACTAACTTCTGCTCATTTTGTTTTATCTCATTTTAAGTAATCAGTTCATCAGAAAGTCTCCTTTCTAGACTATTCCCTCTCAGAGCATCCCATACTTTTCTTCCAGAGTAATTTTCACACCGTTTCTATTTGATTTATGTCTCTGTACCTCATCAAGCTAAGTTTCTTGACCGGAGTAGTGTTTGTGGGTACCTATTATTCATAGAGTATGCATATACTAAATTTAGATAAATATTGCTAAATTACCCTAATATAGGTGATATCATTTGTTACTGTATTTCCCCATAATCTTGTGAAAAGATTTCACATTTTAAAAATATATATCTGTTTTGCATATGAATATCTTTTCAGATATTTCTTGGTCAATTGTATTTCTTATATATTCTTGTTTTGTGATTGATTTGTAAGAACTGTTCACATCTTAAGGATAGTGATTCTTTGTCATACAGTATATATTACACAAACTTTTTCACAATCTTTTTGTATGTGCCAGATGGTTTCTATGCTTCTAGTTTTATATCCCTTAAAGCCCTTCTCAACCCTATAGTCAGAATTTTATTTATTTTTTTAATAGCCCCGTCAGGTCTCTCATGCCTCCCAGGCTGTGAACATGCTGTTTCATCTGCCTGGAAGAGTGGTTTCAACTTTTTAAAATTTCACGAATATTATAGAATATTGAGATTCCTTAGGAATTGTTGGTTTTAAAGATTCCTCTCCCTAACTCTTTTATGCCTTTCATGTTCATTAAATTACTTATTTAATTATCTTATCACCATACTGTAATTTTAGTCAACGACCAACAATTCCATGTCTCCCGTCACAGTCTTGCAGTATGGATTATGGTAGGTTTACACCTCCCACAGGGCTGGCATAGAGTATGCTCTTTATAAACAGCTATGGAGTTAGTCAGATATGACTTCTCTGGAGTACTCTTCCATTGAAAGGAGCAGGCACTTTGTGAAATTTGTAGTTCTGCTTCCTATGGTTTCTTCACTGTATTTTAGATAACGAGACCATTGATCTTGATGAGTAAAGTGGAGGAACACAGCCCTGTTCTTTAAGGATCACAAAGTTTGTCTGATCCTTCATGAACTTTTATAGTGTTTACTGATATTTTTAAACCAAGTAATTAAATGATAAGGGATCAATCTAGAAAGTAAGAAAAAGTTCAAGGGCATAGATGTAACTATTCAGTGATCTTCTATTTTTACTTCTTAAGAACTTTTATTCAGTGAAAGGAACTCCATGCAATGCTATGTAATTTAGGTTGAATTGAACTTGTGAGAATGTATAGTACCTAACACTACCAAATAGTACATTCCTATTTAAAATATCTGATCTTTAAAAAATGGAAAAACTTTTACTTACCTTACTGTTTTTATAGGAAGTTCGTAAAGTGAATGAAGGCATCAAGTATAACCATCCACTGAGAAAATGTGTTGACACAATACTTAAAAAGGTAATTAAAAAAATCTTATTTCCCTTTGAAATGTAAATTTATATAATATTATAACAAAATCATCAGAAAAGTATGTAAGCAGCCTATGACTGAAGTCTTTTCAACTCATTTTCATGGAAATACTAAGCTTAAACCAGTAGTAATTCATATATAGAATTTTTTTCTTTTGTTATTACAAGGGCAACAGGCAGCCAGACATCTTGGGCTGATGCACACATTTCTCACACAGCTTCAGCTCCCAAATATTTTAAATCCTGTATATACTTAAAAAAAAAAAAAAAAAAGGCTTTCTAGAATGCTTATATACATATTTTCTTGCACAAGCTTTTATGAAGATCTAAAGGGGAAAAGGATTTTCCTGCTGCTAATGTTTACATTATTTATGTTCTGTGTGACTCTGTCCTCATGGACCATTCTGTACAGTTGTGTGCAATCTTGATGGTCCAGGAGACATCAGTGTTTGAGGAGATAGTAAGCCCTTTGATTTCACAATTGAAATGGGAATTTTGAGACAAAACATTGAGGGTATTCCTAGGAGCCCCAGGCTTGCAGAGAAGTAGATGTTGCTTGAGAGTGTGAGTGGGTGTGTGCATTGGGAGGTCAGGTGTCTTCCACTTGGGAGTGGTACCTTGGTTATTGTCTAACAGGCATCCCAAATGTGGGCATCTTTGTTTTTGAGTAATTGCTCTTTGAGTTTTGCTCAAGCATTGCTCTTTCATCATTCAGTTGAGAGCCTTCCCTTTACTGGACTTGTGTCTAAAGGGTAGGCAGGTGGCAGCTTTCCTTTACCCTTTTGGTGCTTCCATAGCTTCCTGGTACAATTTCCTTGACTTGAATGTTTATAAAGTGCAAGTCATGCTGTCTGGCCACTTTAGCATCTGTGAACATGAGCATCTGAAAATGTTTAGTATGATTCTGGGCAATAGCACACTGTTTGAAGCAGAGAAGGGCCCTCACATGTCCTGCATCTGTCCATGACACTGAGCACAGTGAGGACCCCACTTGTTATACACACAGCGAGGAGGAGGAGAGGTACCAATAAGGCCCAGAAGACCAGTGATATTTGAAATTCAGTTACTCATCTAAACAAAAAAGCAAAAGTTAAGTCTTAACGCAGCATGAAATTGGAATGACCTAGAAAGGTTTGGATTTTTGAAGTAAATCTTAAATTTTCATATTGTTAATATCTTGAAAATTTGTTAAATTTCTAAAGCTTTATTACTATTTTCATATCCTTTCAATAAACAGACTTGTAAAAAAAATAGAGTTGAGAAGAAACTCAATACATCTTTTAAAACATTTTCAAGAAAATGTCAGCAAAAGTTTAACTAGAGATGCCATTAAAGGAAGGAAATAGTTTTGAGAAAATTAGAAATGGCCAAGAATGAAAGATGTTTAATAAAAATAAATTTTTATCCTTTTATAATTTAGATCTAAAATATCTACTTGTTCCCTTTAGTGCCCTGCAGTATATCAGGAAAAAATGGGTAGGAACATGGATGATTATGAAGATTTTGATGAAAAGCATAATACCTACCCAACTGAAAAAAGTCTGGTGAAACTGCATAAGCAGGTAACCTTACTTATTAATTATAGCTATTTTATTTATGATTTTGTTAGGTTTATAATTATTTGGTCTTACTATTCATTGAAGTGTTTTAACTTTGTGTTCTCAGTAGGGAGAACTAATAGAACTATTAGCAGTTGGGGAGACAGAGTTATTCACTGAGGATAAGGGTTACATTATTTAGAACTGTTGCATCTTTTGGCAGCATTAACATCCTTGGTGCCCAACCCAGTAAATGCTACTAGCACTTTCCTGTTGTTGTGGCAACCAAAACATGCTCCCTACAGGAGAGTTGAACCTCTGTTGGGTCAGAACACTTTCAGATCTCTTTCGACTCTCTTTTTCAGGTAATTTATTCGGTTCAGAGGCACCGTCGAACTCAAGTACAATGGCAAATTCTTTTGGAGCAAGCATTTTATCTAGAAGATGTAGCGAAAAATGAAACCAGTGTTACTCGTCAGTTTGTTCATACCTTTCAATCTCCGGAGCCAGAAAATCGATTTATCCAATATTTTTATAATCCTACATTTGGTATGTAATTTGATATAAATTTCAGAGTTTATGATGATCATTTTTCTGTAGGTCAAAAGTATCTATTTTAACCATTGCACAGTTGAACTTTTTCAAATTATTTGATTTATACTATATGATAAATTTTTTCCAAAATAACTATTTTATCATAATGTATAACATACAACCAATGAGATTCCACTGTTATTTTACAAATAATCAAAATTCTATATGAAAATATATATAATATATCAAACATATTTTATATGATACATACTGTGTGTAATCATATGTCTCTTAATGACAGGGGTACATTCTGAGAAATGTAGTGTTAGATGATTCCATTGTTGCATGAGCATCATAAAATTACTTACACAGACCTAAACAGTATAGCCGACTACACTTCTATGCTGTGTGAGATGGCTTATTGCTCCTAGGCCACAAACCTATACAACATATCACTGTACTGAATATTGTAGGTAGTTGTGACATAATGCTAAATATTTGTGAATCTAAACAGATCTAAACATAGAAAAGATACAGTATGAATATGGTATAATCTTATGGGGCCACTGTCGTATATGCAGTCTGTTGTTAACCAAAATGTTATGCAACACATAACTACATATAAAATAATTAGAATTTTAAGCAATTTTATATTACAAGCTTAGGTCTTTTCAGTCTTGACATACTACTAAAATATTCCCCCCAAAAGTCCTCTTTAATTATTTACATTTATTTGTCCACTTTACAAAGCCTATATACTCTGTAGTCATCATTATCTTTTTTTCCTTTAGGATTATTTATGACATTCCTTTTAAATGTTATCAGATTGAATGTGAAGAAATTTAATGCAAATACCAAAGTGTTAGCAGAGGTGTCCAATTTTTTTTTTCTCTGCTGCACATTGGAAGAACAAAAGTTGTTTTGGGTCACACATTAAATACACAAACACTAAGAAAAACTGATTAGCAAAAAGAGGTCTGTGCATCATTCTTGTGATATCTGACCCACAGATAAGCAAAAAAAGTCCTCACAAAATCATGCAGCCCATAGGCAGGGTACAGTTTGGACACCCCTGTGTTAGAGCATTAAAACTTCCATTTATCTAATTTATTCAAGCAAAAAGTTATAGTCGCTTAATTCTCTTTGCCTGTTTGGTCATGAGTATGAGGACTTGATGGCCATAACAAATATTTTAGAAAACTTCTTCAATGAAATTTTTCTAATTAAATGAAGAAGTGATGTGGTACCTGTTTTCATTATTCAAAAACTATTGGAGCATATCAATGCTATATGTTGTTGGGTGCTTGGTGTATATCCCCTGTGGAGTAACAGAACAGACAGTGAACACAAAAGTATAAATAAGGTTGCTGAGGTGGTAGTTTGTTACATAAATTGGAATTCAGGGGATAAGTCTGTACTGCAGATATAAATTAAGATTCCATCAGTGTACAGTAAGCCTTGGGTCAGGATAAAATAACTAAAGACGTAGTTGAGATAGAGGAGAGAAAGCCTGAGGGCCCAGCCTGAAGACTCCAGAATTTAGAAATTAGGTTGATAAGGAGGAACTAGCATCAAAGACTAGAGAAAGAAGGGAAAGTAGGAGAGTGAGGAGTTTTGAGGAAACTACATAAAGTACCTTTTTAGATGTTGTATATGGATCAAGTGTCATAAATACTAAGACCTTACCATTGGAGTTTATGGGGGATGGAGGAGGGTGAAAAGGCCTGACTGGAGTTTAAAAGAAATCAGAAGGAGAGGAATTGGAGACAGGGAGAGTAGAAAATTTCCAGAATGTGTTCCCTACACAAGGGAACAGAGAATGGTAGTAGCTGACAGAAATTGGGGGCAACATGGGAATGATGGAATAGAAGGAAAATTTGATAAGATAGTAGACAGTTTTTAGGACTGTGTTCATCAGTAGTAAAGATGAGGTGGGGAATAGTAAACAATAAAGAGAATGGCCCTAGATTAGGAGGTAATACATAGAGGTACCTAAGTAGGTGAGAGGTGTAGTGGTAGAAACTTGGGGAATTTTTCTTTGATTCCTTCTATTTTCCCAGTGAAATGCTGAGAAAATAGGTATAGAGATATTTTGGAGATTTGAAGAGGGAAGAGAAGGTGTGAAATAGTTGCCTAGGAAAGTAGGCAAGCAAGAAGATCGGGGAATTATAGTAGGCTAGCTAGGCAGTGCTGAGGGCCAGCTTGAAGCTCGTGATTAAGAATTTAAAGTGAGACCAGTAGCAAAGTTAGTCTTTTCTCTGACAGTGTGCAGCTACATGGGTGTAGGCTCAGAATAGCCAGGTGTTAGCTAAGCAAGTACAGTGAAACAAGAGGGGGCAAAGGAATTGGGATACTGGAGGGTAACTATCCTCAAAGATTGTGGAATCTGGCTCTGTAAGGAAGGAAATAAGAATATCAGAGTGTGAAATAACAATATGAAGGAGGTAGAGTAAATTGGTTGTTGGTCCAGGTAGAGTTAGTCAATGGAGTTTACGTACTGTACTAGATGAAGACAGGATTTGGAGACAAGGAGACAAGGGGATTATATGCAAAAGTTGAAGATACTGGTATAAAAAAGTTTAGGAATAAGGGCGGTGCCTATGGCTCAAAGGAGCAGGGCTCCAGCCCCATATGCCAGAGATGGTGGGTTCAAACCCAGCCTTGACAAAAAAAAAAAAAAAAAAACCTACAAAAAAAAAAAAAGTGTAGGAATAACTATGGTAACAAGTAATTGAGTGGAGATAGAGGACAAGATCATTGGCAGAGAGGAAGTCAAGGAAATGAGACACCAGGGTATTGAAAGGAGCATCACTTATGGGGATATTGAAATCACCAGGAATTATGCTGAGTGGAGTAGAAAAAAAATTACAGTGAGGCGGGAGCTCAACCCTTCATTGAAGTAAAAACATAGCTTTTTCAGTTTATTGGGTTTTTTTAAACTTGTATTTTTACCTAAATTTAGACTTAACCAGAATAGTATGAAGTAGTCCCATAAAACCCTTCACCCAGGTTTTCCAAATATTAACATTTTACCATATGCATTTGCTTTACACTTCTGATGTGTATTTTTTACTTAATCTCTTGGCATTGTATCCAGACATTATGTTTCTTTGTCCCTAAATGTTTCAGTGTGTATTTCCTAAAAATGAAGACATTTTCAAAATCAGGAAATTAACATAGTTATCATACGATTATTTATAGATATTATACAGAAATATTCTTTGTAAAAAAATTCCAGGTCATGCATTGCATTCAGTTGTCGTGTCTCCTTAGTCTCCTCCACTCTGGAACGGTTTCCCCAATCTTTGTTGGTGTGTTGTGACATAGATGTCTGTGGCGAGTACAGGCCAGTTCCTTTGTTGAATGTCCCTGAACTTGAGTTCGATGTTTCCATGTGATTGGATGGAGTGTCTGCATCTTTGACAGGAGTACCATAGCAGTCATGTTATGTTTTTCTCGTGTAGCAGGGAGCCCATGATGTCAGTTTGTCCTCTTACTGGTGATGCTGTGATGGGGTGGAGTTGGCTGGTTCGTCTACCGTAATGCTATTTCTCTTTGTAATTAAGTATCTGATTAGGAGATACTTTAAAGCAGTGTTAATATCCTGTTACTTCTTTGTGGTTTTCCTAATCATTTTTTTCTTTTATTTTGCAGAGTGGTATTGGGAATGTCTTTTGCGACCCTGGTTTTACAGGATCCTTGCTGTGGTTCTGTCCATCTTCTCTGTGATTGTTGTGTGGTCAGAGTGCACATTCTTCAGCACTACTCCTGTCTTATCCCTCTTTGCAGTCTTCATACAGCTGGCAGAAAAAACATACAATTATATTTATATTGAGGTCAGTTTATTTTATATCTGTCATAACTATATGTCAGTTCATTGTATAATCTTAACCATTATATCTTTTTTCCATATATTTTTTGTGGTAATAATGAAGGCAGTGAAGTTCCCCACAGTATTATTATTGAAACTTCCAAACATATGTTTTATCAATTTATCCTAACTATTAAAACTTGAGAGATAGGCTAGGTGCAGTGGCTCATGCCTGTAATGTGAAGAGTTGCAAGGGAATGGGAGCACAGGCTCACTTTAGGAGATGATTTAAAACTTACAGATCTAAGATGTTGAACAGTTTGAAATGTAGATGTTTTTCATAATTTTTTTTTTAGATTAAAAAATCCTGTATTACTATATTTAAATGTTAGCTGGAAATGAAGGATGATGCTTGTGATAGTTAAGTGCTACTTTAAGGCCCCTTAGTTAAAAAAAAACTATTTTGTTTTTGTCTTTTTTCAGATTGCTTGTTTTCTTTCCATCTTCTTCCTAAGTATCTGTGTTTATTCTACTGTGTTCAGGATTCGTGTATTTAACTATTATTACTTGGCTTCACATCACCAAACTGATGCTTATAGCCTTCTTTTCAGTGGCATGTAAGTAGAAATACATTTAGAAATAAGGGAAATGTCTCTATTGCATGTATTCTTTTTTTTTTTTTTTTTTTTCCAGTTTTTGGCCAGGGCCGGGTTCAAACCTACCACCTCTGGTATATGGGGCCAGCCCCCTACCCCTTTGAGCCACAGGCGCCACCCTATTGCATATATTCTTATGGATCTCTTTTATTTCTTGTTGCTTATGGATGTTCCACTAATATTTATATTTTAATGAATAATTGTTTAGGTTTAAGTATTAAATAAATATTTGTTGATTGCCAGCTAAATCCTGCTTGAAGTTTAAGGCTAAAATAGGTATGTATGCTCAGTTAGGAGGGAAAAGAAAGACATAGTGAGGCTGAATTTATCAACTAGAGATTCAGTAAATAGATTAGTAAAATAGTAGGAACAGTGAAGAATTTAGAGACTAAGTTAGACCTAGAGAGCGTCCTGAGATTCAGTGGCCTTCAATAAATTGAAGAGGACAAAGAAAACCAACAACAAATTTTCCTAAGGAAGTTAGCAATAGTTTAGAGGGATAGGTCCAACTCGGACTAGATTGTATAATCCATCACCTGTCCTTATTGTAAGTTCAGTTATATTAGGTATTTATAAAGGCGGAAATTAGAGAAATTTATGTAGGGATTGATATGTAAGGTAACTTTAAGACTTTTCGTTTTCCAAATAATTATGAACTCATGGGAAGTTGCAAATATAGTACAAAAAGTCATATTAACCTTCACCAAGCTTCTCCCAATGGAGTCATCTTATGTAGATATTGAACAATATCAAGACCAGGAAACTACATTGGATTACTGTTAACTATACTACAGACCTTCTTTAGTTCTTATCATTTTTTATCTTTCTTTTGTGTGTGTGTGTGTATTTGTAGATTCCTATAACTTATCACCACAGTCAAGATTCAGAACTATTTTATCACCAAAAAAGAACTCCCTCAGACTACCTTTCTGTTCACCGCATTCTCCAACTCTGTAATTTTGTGAGATTCTTTTCATTTGGCAAAATTGAACAATTTTTTATACCCGTAATTGTCAGAATGACATATTTTGATACATCTTAAGATATTTTATGTACTGAGTACAATTTACCTTGAGTGTATTACTGTCCTTGTCATTCTGTGAGATTAATTGCACAGATGGTGGAGTTGAAGGAGGTGCATACAATGGTACTCCCTGAATTGTGGGGATAAGTCAGTGGCAAAGTCCTCCAGAGCAGGCAGACCGAAGCTTAATTTTGCCATGCAGGTGTTGATGTTTTTAGGGGTGATGTAATTACCGTATATACTCGAGTATATACGGTAATAAGGTTTATAGAATGCCTCCCAACTAAGTAAGGGCAGTTCACAATAAGAATTAACAAACATATCATGCAAATAGATGAAAATTGTAGCTACAATGATCTGTAATGTTCTTAGTACATTCCAGTATAATATAAAATAGTATTTTTGCTGCTTTATTTTTTGTATATTTTATGTTTTAAATTATTTACTGCAGGTTATTTTGCCGTTTGACTCCTCCTTTATGTCTTAATTTCTTGGGTTTGACCCATATGGATTCATCTATTTCTCACCAGAATACTCAGCCAACAGCTTACACATCGGTAAGTATGGTCAGAAAAGAGAGGTTTTGAGGTTCCGCATCTATAAGAGACAGCGTTATTGTGACACTTCTTTTAATGTTGGCAGAAAAGTTCCGTGAGATTACTAGTAAAATCTTCTTTTAAAAGTTGTATGTGTATTACTTAATGACTGGGTAAAAATGATTTTGCTTCTTTTATTACAAAAAAAAATGTTTTTTTGGTTTATATAGTTTGTCTAGCTGAGCAGTATCAAAATACATGACCAAAAATAATATTAACTTTTATAGTTGTAGTCTTAATATAGTGATGATTTTGAGTAAGTTTATAAAATATTAATTTTCCTTAGAAGAAAACTTAATAAAAAGCAAATTTTTAAAAATTAGTCTATTTAGTAGTTTGTGTTTTCACTTTGAAAAGTTCAAGTGTATTGATATAATAGGTTGTGAGCAAGTTTTCTAATGATGGAAAGGAGTGAATAATAGAGAACTATGCCGGTTTAACTCACTTTTTTCTTGCTCTTTAGATTATGGGTTCCATGAAAGTTTTATCCTTTATTGCAGATGGATTCTATATATATTATCCTATGTTGGTGGTAATTCTCTGCATTGCTACTTATTTTAGGTAAGAAACTTTATTCTTCCTATATGCTTAGTTGGATCTAGATATTCTATCTTATTAAAGCTCTTTTAAATATTTACTTGTTGGGTTTCAGTTTGTTTTATTGTAGCTCTGGGGAAATTGGAGATAGTTTTAAGGAAGTGCTTAAATGATCAGGTCAGTTTCTCCTAAAGATTTTAAAGAAAAGAGAGTTGTTATTCTATTACAGAAGATAATATCTTATTTAGGCTACAAAGTGATAGGATTAATTGCAGAATGTTAATTCTAAGTCCTGGCAAAAAACCCATGTACAGTTTCTTTCTAAGGTTATAAATTAGTCTTAGGGCTTTTCCCATAATTGTTGTTGGGTTTCTAGATGCTTCAGACCATGACTAACACAAAGGGTCAGATGAGGAGCAATTGTATTCACACAGTAGACACAGGGCTAGAAGAAAAATATTCTCCAGTTTTAGAAAGTAAATGAGTTACTCTTTCTTATGGAATTAGAATGGTAGAAACTTGACAGAGGTGCGATTCAAAAGGAGTTAAAGGACAGATGTGCTTGGCTTCTAGCACCCTCTATTCCTGACTTCCACATGTCAGGTGTCCTCATCCTATGTTCTGCCCTCTCTCAGTGCTTATGTGCACCATGACACAACACAAGTACAGTAGAACCTCCACAGTTTATCACCTTCCTACATGACCACCTCCCTAAGTTGACTTAGTTGATGTGTACCACATGTCAGTAGGTATACATCAGTACAGTAGCCCTAGTTCCTTATGTTGACCACCTCTGTATGTTGACCAGTTTGTTACAGTCCCTTGGGTGGCTAACACACAGAGGTCCTGCTATAATACATTTTCAAAAACATCTTTTTGATTATTTTTATAATTCATATTTTCATAGATTTTTTTTTTTTTAATAAATACATTTCTATTCTTTTTTTTCCCCCTTCATTTCTCTCCTCATTCTGGCCTCTGATAATTACCAATCTACTTTTTATCTTCATGTGATCCATATATGATTGAGAACATGAAGTATTTGTTCTTCTGTGCTTGGCTTAATTCATTGAATGTAATGGCCTCCAATTTCATCCATGTTGCTGCCAAGGACAGGATTTCATTGTTAGTTCTGGCTGAATAATATTCCATAGTGTATATTCACCACATTTTCGTTATGCATCTATCCACGGACGGGCACTTAAGTTGATACCATGTGAATCATGAATTGGTTCGTGTGAATAATACTGTAGTTCATGTGAATAATACTGCAGTAAACAGAGAACAGCACATTTCTCTTTGATATATTCATTTCCTTTCTTTTGAATATATATCAAATAATAGAACTGCTAGATCCTATAGTAGTTCTACTTTTAGTTGTTTGAGGACTCTCCTTACAGTTCTGCACAGTGGCTGTGGTAATTTATATGCTGACCAACAGTGTACAAGTGTTCCCTTTTCTCTACATCTTGCCAGGATCTGTTATTGCCTATCTTATTGATAAAAAGTTTGATTTTGGTATCAATGTAATGTTGGCCTCATAGAATGAGTTTGGAAATACTCCCTCCTGTTTAATTTTTATGAAGACTTTGATTAGAATTGCTATTAGTTCTTCCTTAAATGTTTGGTAAAATTCAATAGTAAAGCCATCAAGCGCTGGACTTCTCTTTGGTGGGACATTTTATTATAGCTTGGATATTATTAATTGTTAATGGTTTGTTTGAGGTTTTCTGTATTTTTATGGTTCAATTTTGGGAGGTTATTTATGTCCATGAATTTATTTATTCCTTGTAGGTTTTCCAATTTGTTGGAGTATAATTGTAAAAGAATAGAAACTTCTAATGATTCTTTGTATTCCTGTGGTCTCAGTTGTTATGTCTGTTTTTTAGTTTCTGATTTCATTTGTTTGGGTCTTTGCTCTTTTTTTTCTTAGTTATTCTAGCTGAAGATTGGATGATTTTGTTTATCTTTTTTAAAAAACAACTTTCTGTGTCATTGCTCTTAATCTGTTTTTTTAGTATCAATTTCATTTATTTCTGCTATGGTATTATTTTTTTCCTTCTATCAATTTTAGATTTGGTTTGTTTTTGCTTTTCTAGTCCTTTGTTGGTTTATTACTGAGTTGTTTATTTGAAGACTGTCTAAATTTTTTTTCCCCCTGAGGCAGAGTCTCATTGTTAATCCAGGCTAGAGTGCCATGATGTCAGAGCCCATGGCAACCTCAATGTCCTGGGCTCAAGCCATCCTCCTGAGCAGCTGGGACTATAGTCATGTGCCACCACCCCTGGCTAGTTTTTCTATTTTTAGTAGAGACAGGGTCTCACTCTTCCTCATGCTGGCCTCAAAAACAATCCACCCACACAGCCTCCCAGAGTGCCAGGATGGCAGTCATGAGCCTGTAATCCTGTAGGTGTTTATTGCTATGCATGTCCCTCTTAGTAATGCTTTTACTGAATTCCTTAGATGTTGGTGTGTTGTATTTTCACTTTAATTTGTTTCAAAAACTGTTTTAGTTTTCTTCTTAATTTATTGATTGACCTGTTGGTTGTTCAGGAGTATGTTGTTTAATTTCCATGTGTTTATGTATTTTCCAAGGTTATTCTTCTTACTGATTTCTAGTTTTCTTTCATTGTGATCAGAAAAGATATTTGATATGATTTCTACTTTTTAGAATTTGTTAAGACTTGTTTTTTAGTCTCATATATGAAAGACATGTTTAGTGATGGTGAATTCACTCAGCTTTGTCCGTAAAAGACTTGTCTTTCCTTCATATTTGAATTATAATTTTGGTGGATTCACAATTTCTTGGGTAGTGGTTTGTTTTTCTTTGAGGACTCTGAAAATGTTGTTTTCATTCCTTCTAGGCTTGTGCAGTTTCCATTGAGAAGTATACTGCCAGACTTCTCCATTATATATTATTTACTTCTTATCTCCTACTACCTTTAGATCTTCTCTTTATCCTTGACCTTTAAGAGTTTATTATGTGCCATGGGATAGTCTTACTTGGGTTAAATGTGTTTGGTGTTCTGAGACCTTCCTATTCCAGGCTATTTTTATCTTTTTTATGTTTTGAAAAGTTTTCTGCTGTTATTTCTTTGAATAAACTTTCTATCCCTTGCTTTTGCTCAGTTCCCTCTTGAGCACCAATAATTCTTCAATTTGGTCTTGAAAGTAATTTCCTATATCTTATAGGCAATCTTTGTTCTTTTAAAAAAAATTTTCTCTTCTGTATTTTCAAATAGACAGATTCTTTTCTCTGCTTAGTTTGCTGATTTTTTTCTCTGCTTAGTTTGTTCTTGGTTGAAAGCTTCTAAAGAGTTCTTCATTCAGCAAAGGTATTTCTCAGTTTCAGGATTTCTCTTTGATTTTTCATTATTTTAGTCTTCTGATGAAATTTCTGTAATAAATTTCTGAATTGCTTTTCTGTGTTATCTTGGAGATCACTGAGTTTCCTTAAAACTACTATTTTGAATTCTTGGTCAGAGAGCTCACAAACTGCCATCTTATTGGGGTCAGGCACTAGATTTCAGCTTTGTTCTTCTGGGAATGCCACTGTTCCCGATGTGCTATTGTTTCTTGTGGGTGGTTATTCATCTGTATCTTTGCACTGAAGGATTACTTATTCCTGTTTTCTCTCTCTCGCTTGTTTTGGTTTTTACTGAATATACCTGTATTTTCTTAGCAAATCTTATAGGCCACTGTCTCCTTTTAGGCCCTCCATGGTGCCTTAAGCATAGGTTCATCTCTACTGTAGTAAATCATTTTGAGCACTGCCTTTCCCACATGGCGGAATTTCCAGGGGAATTATCCTGGAAGTGTGGGAAGGCTGGCTGGGGATTCAGGACCAGAGGACCTGAAGATGGTCCTGAAGAACATACCTCCTACAGTATTGGTGCTGCTGAGTAGACATTGTGAATTGGTGTCTCCTTTGGACAAATTGCAGGGAAGCGTTTTGGGGCTGGGAATGGTAGTCCCACCTCCCACATTATCTCTGTCTGTCTGTAGGGATATTTCTTCCTTCAGGTAATTAGAATTAAGACTAGGACAGGTCTCCCACCATGGAACCCAAGAAGACTGGGAAGCTGATCTATTTCATATTTTTAATTGTAGAAAACATGAGTTGAGGGGAAATACTCCATGTGTTTGGTGGTAGGCAGTATGGGGGAGAATAGTGTCATAGATGTTGAATTCTGATTCTCCTACCATCTCCAGGTGTTTTTCTGCTACTCCAGGCCATGCAGAACTGTCTCATCTTCATACTTGAGCTCTCTGTTGTTGCTGGTATAGATCCCAGTGCTGTAGATTTGGTTTTATTTTTTGAGGGGGAAAGAGTGAAGCCAGCTTACCACTACACCACCATTTTGGAACTGAAAGTCCCAGAAACCTTTTTTTTTTAATGTCAATCATTTTCTTTTCTAACAAAAATAAGTTTCATTGACATGCTTTTTATTTAAATCTTCCAATGCCATTATCTGGTTATTATGAACAATATGTACTAATATTAGGATATTGAGTAAACAGATATTGTTTAAAGTAAATTTTCTATTGAATTTTGAAAAATATATTAACCTTTCAATAAGCAAAATGGCCAAAAGATTTTAACTGAAAATGACATTGTAATATGAACTGATAGCAAATCTAATATTTGTAGTGTTTTAATGTGGAAAAGACAGTAACATGTATAGTATGAAAATGATGTATTAGGAGTCTAAGAGTTCGGGAAATTTCACTCCAAAATATGACATCTTAGTATAAAGAATAAATTAAAGGCCCTTAGAGATTAATAGACATTAGAAGAGGCTTTCTCTCCTTCATAAAACCAGATCTACTAAAAAAAAAAAGACTTCCCTTCTCCTCCCTGTTATCTCAATATATTGCAACAAAGACCAAGAATACAACTAGACCTGGCACAACCCATTTAAAAAATAATACCTGTATTTTAGGTTAATTTAATTTCCTGTGAGAAATTATGTGTTTATTCATTTTATATGAATAAAAGTTTATAAAGCCACTAATGGAAAATTAAGATTTGTGGTATGTAAAGAATATGTTACACTCTCAGTAGAGTGCTGTGGCATCACAGCTTATAGCAGTCTCCAGCTGTTGGGCTTAAGTGGTACTCTTGCTCAGCCTCCTAAGTAGCTGAGACTACAGGTGCCCGCCACAATGCCTGGCTATTTTTTTGTTGTAGTTGTCATTGTTGTTTAGTAGGCTCAGGGTTCAAACCCTCTAGCTCTGGTGTATGCGGCCCTAACCCAATGAGATATGGGCACTGAGCCAGGAATATTAACATTTCTTGCTGCTTACCAGATTATTATTTGTATCAAAGTGATATGAGGTGGATTAGTGTTTTGTCAACTATAAAATATTAAATAAACTTAAAAATATTCATTAAAAGTGTATCAAGTGTTAATCAAGATAAACTCTATTTTAATTAAGAAGAGATTGTACTCCTTAATTTTTTTTTTTTTTTTTTTTTTTTTTTCGAGACAGAGTCTAACTCTGTCACCCTGTCCCAGCAACCTCAATCTGTTGGGCTCAGGTGATCCTCTTACTGCAGCCTCTCTAGTAGCTGGACTGTAGGCATCTTCCACAACACTTGACTAGTTTTTATATTTTTAGTCGTGACTGGGTCTCACTCTTGCTCAGGCTGGTCTCGAACTCCTGAGCTCAAGAGATCCTCTTGCCTCACCCTCCCAAGGTGCTAGGATTATAGGTGTGAGCTACTATGCCCAACCTGTACTCTTTAATTTTCAAATTATTTCACATGATAAATATTCTATTAAGAAAGGAAATGGATGAAGCAGTGCCTCAATAGCACTTCAATGGTAGTGCATTTTCATTTGAAATGCTTTACAGGTCCATTTTCATTTGAAATGCTGTCATAATTAGTCTAATTTTGACTGTTAATAACACAGCTAAACTCAGAACTGGTATTTAGGCTTATCTGCCCAGTAAGCATAAGTTGATTCCTGTCAATTTAGATAAAAATAAAATCATTTCAGAGCAGGTGAACTAATTCAGAGTTTCACATTCTCGGGTATAGTATTCCCACAAGGATATGAGGACAGTAAGAGAATGTTTGAAGTCACAGAACTTACATAATCATCTACCTGAAACCCCAGTTTTACTCCATGGTAATTCACATAAAAGTCACAGAATTTACATGATCATCTACCTGAAACCCCAGTTTCACTCAATGGTAATTCACATAAACATCCCTCTTATATTAAAACAAGTTGATATATTATGAGTAGCCAGATATTTACATACATTTTAATGTAAAATTGAGATCATCACTTTCTTTTAATTGCCTGTTTTTCCCTTCCTGACACACACAGCCATTCCCTCCCCACCACCACCACCACCTGTCTCCTTTTCCCTTTTCTTCGTCTTCCTTTCCCTCCCTCTCCATGCTTGTGTTTCAGGCTTCTGCCATTAGAAGTACATCATTGAAAAAGTTTGAGAACTAATGTAATAAAAAGAGCTGCGTGGTGATCTTAACAAATATTAACTTGTCTATTTCTTTATCATGTCCTTCGTTGAGTTTCATATTTTTAGAATATTCTTGTCCTGCACAATAATCAGGTTTAAAGTTAATAACAGATAAGATACAAAGTGATAGGCCCCAGATAAGATATAGTCATCACTTTTACAGTGTGTAATAAAAGATGTTTAAATAAAATTCTCAGGGGAAAAAATTGAGCATAGAAATAAATGTGCATAATTAAAACTTTTTAAACCAGAATATTCTACACTTAGAAATACTGGTTTTAAATGTATATTTCAATATGAAAGCTGCTATTCAGATATTAAAATAAGAAAAAATTGCTCTTGTATTATAGTTATCATTTGCCATCCTGGCATAATTATTTTCTGAAGGCATGCTAATGTCCTAACTTTTTACTTCGTGGAGGAGAAGGAAAACTTCCTCCTTGCCCCCAAAGGGCTGCTGAAAGATCAACATGCAATAAAGCAGATTAATAAGAGAAAGAGACTTATTTACCTTGTGCACAGGGAGAATCACAGAGTACTTAACCCAGTATCCAGAGGAGTCCAGAAGTTTGTATACCCTCATTTTTAGAGGGAGGAGTGGAGATGAGGAATGTAGGTAATTCTGTTTAGGGGCAGTAAATTGCTACTAGGGAAGATGTATAGATACTTGGGAGAAAGAATGGATGGGGGAAACAGATTGACTGGTAAATGATTCTCTTTGGAAGTTTAATTAACCTCAGACACGCGTATTATTTTTTAAGTGGGTTTTGCCAGGTCTGCTTGTATTCTTGATCTTCCTTCCTACAAAATATTGAGATAGCAGAGAAAGGAAGGGAAGTCAATTGTTCTTTTATCAGTGGGTCTGGTTTTATGTAGATAAAGGGAAAGCCTCTTCTAATGTCTGTTAATCTCTAAGGGCCTTTAATTTAAAGTACTTTTTATACTAAAGAGTCATATTTTGGGGTAAAATTTCCTGAGCTCCTTTAACTTCTGCCGGAAATCTGGATATAGTGCATACTCAAGGCAGTAAAGTGCTGAGCATAAACTTCTTAGAAAGAGAAATAAATAGTATTTCTTGAAGAACAACAGTTGTAACTATATGTAATTTGACATGATAACCGTGTAGGCTTCTTATGAGTTCACAGCACTAAAGAACAATTTATCTAAATATTTACAATGTGAATAATGCTTGTCTTCTTGAAAATCTACTTTTATTAGTTTGGGAACCCGTTGTTTGAATCTGCTTGGTTTCCAGCAGTTCATGGGAGATAATGATATGACATCAGACCTAGTTGATGAAGGAAAAGAATTAATCAGACGAGGTAAGATTTGTCTTTTAAAAAAATGAAGAGAAAATGCTAATAGCTAAAACTCAAAGTACAAAATTAATGTTTGTATAATTTGTAAATAATTTTTAATCTATCTTAAGAAATTATAAGGCTAGATACAATAACTCATGTCTGTAATCCTAACATTTTGGGTGGCTGAGGTAGGAGAATTCCTTGACTGTAGGAGCTCAAGACTAGCCTGAGCAAGAATGAGACCCCATCTAACAAAAAATAGAAAAATTAGCCAACCATGGTGGCACATACTATAGTCTCTATCTACTTAGGAGGTTGAGACAGGAGGATCACTTATATCAGGAGTTTGGGGTTGCTGTGAGCTATGATGACACCACTTCACTCTAGCCTAGGAGACAGAGCAAGAGCCTGTCTCAAAAAAAAAAAAAAAAAAAAAAAAAAGGATAAATTAATAATGACCATTTTAGCTAAAAATCTACATATGACCTTCTTAACAAACATAATTTGAAAATATTGATACTTATTTTATCTGTTTTTAAGAAATTCTGAAGCATAAATTATTAATATGTCTATAACTAAATAACTCATTTGACTGGTCTTCAAGTTGTTTTCATGTTTGCATTGAAACATATTTGCTAAGCTCTATACAACCATAAAACTCATTAATTCAGCAGTGCCCATAGCTCAGTGAGTAGGGCACTAGCCGCATACACCCAAGGGTGGCGGGTTCAAGCCCAGCCAGGGCCTGCTAAACAACAATGACGACTGCAACCAAAAATAGCTGGGCGTTGTGGTGGGTGCCTGTAGTCCCAGCTACCTGGGAGGCGAAGGCAGGAGTATTGCTTAAGCCCAAGAGTTTGAGGTTGTTGTGAGCTGTGACACCACGGTATTCTACCCAGAGTGACAGCTTGAGACTCTGTCTCAAAAACAAAACAAAACAAAAAAAACCCCATTAATTTAAAGAACCATTAGCTTGACACTGCATGGGAACTCATTCAAGCCAAGGGTATTTTTTTAGAATGTGATGGATTTTAATAGCCTACATGGCACTCTACTAGAATCAAATCACAAAACTAAGTATCTTCTCTCACATTAGAGTTCATGTGACGTATCACATCTAGTTCTATGTAAGATTTTTAAGAATAAGACTGATAAATTAGAAGGTATTTAGAGAAGGACAGCCAGAATTATGGGTCTATAGAGCATAGAGCAAAAAAACGTTGTGTTTATAACTTGAAGAAAGTAACAAGGGAAAATACTCTTACATGAAAAGAAAAGAGGTTTAGCATATAGAAATTAATTTAGAATATAGGACTAAAAGAGAATAAAAGTTACAGAGAAATTTCAGGTCATTGTGAGAGAGAACTCTATGTCTACCAAAATTATAAAGAATTCAGGACCATCTCCAACAAAAACAGAGAAAGTAGACTTAATGGACAAGATGACCTCTTAGATCCTTCCTAACAATTACCTATTACATTTGATTTTGTATTAATTTAAAAGAAATATTAGTCATAGCCTGATATTTTTACTTCAGTTATTCTTTGTCTGGTTATACTATATTATACCAAATTTGAGACAATTTTTCTGTTTCTAGAGAAGAGAAAAAGGCAAAGGCAAGAAGAAGGTGAAAATCGAAGAAGAGTAAGTACAGTATTGATTAAATTTCTGTAACCTAAACATTCATGTGAAATATCTTATGAATCCTAATTTGGAATAATTTGCTCAAGACAGAGAACAATGGGAAAATGGCACAAGATATATTTTTTAAAAAGAGAATTTTAATACTTTCAGATATACATGCTAGGTATCCTATCGGACCTGTTTTAAAAGGCACTATTAATAAAGTTCTTCATTTGTGTCAGGGATCTAGCAGCTTCTTGCATAAGGTAGATGCTCAGTGGACCCTTGTCAAGTGAATGAATTCACAGAGTCTTGGCATTAAAGTTGTTTTGATTGCTTTAAAGTTGTTATTTTTTTTGTAATATGACATTAATTTTATTTCTCTCCAGTTTTTCTTCAGTTTGACACTTGCTGAGTCAAATTAACCTCAGTTAAAAATTGAGAAAAACTTAGTCAAAATATTATCACGGAAGTTTAACAACTGGGTGTATCTATATTAGCAAAGTGAAGACTAACAGGAGACTTGATAGCTGCCTTTGTGTGTCTTAGTATTAATATATGTCATGTAAAGGAAAGATCTGTTCTTTTATCAGAATGCGTAAGTAGAACCTGAGTGGAAGTTACTAGAGGTAGATCTCACCCTTCTGTATGAATTTCTAACTTCCACAGTTTACTGAAAGTGCAGTAGACGGTGATGTTACATATAAAGATAAAAACATTGACCTATGGCTTTTAAAGGTACTATGATAATTGTACTGATTACTAATAAATTTCTGATGAAAAATAATTACATTGTGTTATTCCGCATATATAACCTGTTGACATTGGTGAATTATTTTCTGTTCTTCTGTTGTGTATTCATTATGTTCTTTCTTAGGAATGGAAAGAACGCTATGGACACAATAGAGAAGACTCCACTAGGAACAGAAATGTTCATACTGATCCAAAAGAGTTAAACTTCTCAGATATTAATACTAACCGATGTAAGTAGTTTATTTTCTACTTTCCTTAGGAATTTTCTTCTTATGCTTGCTTGTCTAGCAACTGAAAGTTAGGATACTCATCCAGAAATGCCTTTGTAGAACTGTAAATGTGCATTTGCATTAACCTTCCTTTCTCACACTCCTCAGTGTAGAGAAGGAAGGGGAAATTCACATGTCTATTCTGACAGGGAAAGGAGAAACTGGGATGTCAAATGAATAAGTCTATTAACCTAAATAATTTAAGCACTTACCCCAGGCATGTTCTAGGCAAATATTTATTTCTACTATTTACTTGATGTTGTTCTTTACATTTTTATTTGTAGATACAGGCTATTCAGTTGTTTTATAATAATTTATCAACTGACTCATATACAGGGTAGCCATAAAGTTTGTGTACAATTTAAAATAGTGTGCAATTTAAAATTGCAAACAAACTTTATGGACACCCTGTATGTGAGGCATATTATCAAGTATGCAATGATATGAGAAGGATAAATTTCTTGTCCTTAGTATGCTCATAATTAAGTGAGTAGAAGCCATCACTTCCCAGGGTAGCTTAGGAAACTTTCCCATATCATTGACCCTACTTTAGAAAAGCTGAATATAAAGAAAATATTCATCTTTACTAATTATAAAAAATATACTCACATGACATCAGGTCTCTGGAGAGGACCTTTCACTGACTAGAAGGCAGGGGTTGTTTGTCTTTGGGAGAGATGTCAGTTTGGTGAGAGAACCCCACTAAGGCTTCAGTGCAGAGGAACCTGCCTACGACTGAGAGTGGCGCAAGAAAATTGAGCGACCTCTCACACCCAACTGCAGGTTTTGTAGTGACCAAGCAACAGTAGTCTACTGTTGGGAGAGGAGTAGAGACATGGAGAGGGACACCCCCCGTGGCATGTGCACACAGGCACAGCTAAATCTGAGGATGGGGAAAAAAATTTGGAGAGAAACCATCTGCCACGTGAGGTCCTACTAAGCAGGGTAATAGCAGTTAATCAGTGGGGAAATGTGAAATATGTCGGAATGTAAGGGAACTAACCCAACAACAAAGTCCAAACCCAGATCAAGTATACCTTAGATTGATTCAGTCCCCCAACATTGGTGATCTAATAAAAGAGGCAGGCCCATTCTGGGCATAACTACTACTTATCTCCATCTCTTCTTTTACATAATGTCTGGCATTTAGCCAAAAACTATGAGATGTACAAGAAAGTAATAAAATGTAAGCCATTTTCAAAACATTAAATAGCCAACAGACCTAGAGATGGCTCAAGTGTTAGAATTATCAGACAGTGTAGTCACTTAAAAATAACCAATCAATATGTTAAAATATCTAATGGAAAGCTTGGCCAGTGTACTTGAACAGATCGGGAGGAATTTCAGCAGAGAGATGGAAATTATACAAAAGAGCGAAATGGAAACATTTTAAATACTTAATATGAAATATTTATAATGTTGTATACTTGTCATGAGAGCTATGACAGAAGAATGCACATCTGATGCTGAGGAAACTCAGCTTGGAAATGGAAAAAGAGTTCTATCTTGGGAAAGAATTTTATAATAAAAAAAATTTCTGTGGTAAGTATTGATCTGAGTACTTAGGAACGAATAGTGCTTAGCCAGGTGAAGGGTGTTTTAATCAGAGGGAAGAGCAAGTGAAGGACATTGTGGCAGGAGAGATTCTCTAGGGAGGTGCCTGTTTGTCTCTGCAGCTGGAGTCTAAACATAAGAAGAGAGGAGGCCACAGAGATAGTTGGGGAACAGATAGTGTTATGCTCCAAAGTTTGGATTTTGTGCTAATGGTAAGATTTCAATGTGGGGAAAAGCATAAGATTTAATTAGAGTGCTGAAGCTTTTAGGGGCATCCAACCTTTTTTTCTCTCCATTGGAAGAATAAGAGTTGTATTGGGCCACACAATAAATACACAACACTAATGAAAGCTGATGAGCAAAAGACAATGTTTGTACATATGTTTTGCAATATCCAACACCACAGATAAGCAAAACAGTCCTCAAATAATCTGCATGTGGCCTGCAAGCTGCAGGTTGGACACTTTTGCTTTAGTTAAAGCTAGGAAATGGAGGATTTTGTAAAGAGCTTTGGTTGCTTGCTTACCACAGAGTAGAATTTTACAAAGAAAGATCTGGGAATATGGGAGAATGGTTAAGAGAAGAAGAGTTATGAAGGCTTAGGATGATGAGTTAGAGAGATCCCCATATACAGTGGGTAATTGATATTGACTGAATGAATGAATGAAAGAAAAGATTATGAGACTTGCATTTAGGGCAGAGTCCAAGGTGACAAAAATGTAAATATGATAGAATTGGCTTGCCTTAACTTTTCCAAAAGAACTACATCATAGGCTTGGTGCCTGTAGCACAGTGGTAATGGTGCCAGCCACATACACCAAGGGTGGCGGGTTCGAACCTGTCCCAGGACAGCTAAACAACTGCAACAAAAAATAGCTGGGCGTTGCAGCAGGCACCTGTTGTCCTAGCTACTTGGGAGGCTGATGCAAGAGAATTGCTTAAGCCCAGGAGTTTGAGGTTGCTGTGAGCTGTGACGCCATGGCACTCTACCAAGGGCAACATAGGAAGACTCTGTCTCAAAAAAAAAAAAAGAAAGAGAAACTACATCGTAAAGTCATTTTAAAGCTGTTTGGACTGCGCAAAACAACATTATGAGAATGTAGGTTGTTTATGAAGAAATCCTTATCCACATAGAGAAAGGAAAGTTAATCTTCTGATCTGTGTTCACCAGTATAACTGTGAGCCAAATGTAGCTGTTGAGCGTTGTAACATGGCTGGTGCCCCATGTTGAAAAATGATAATATTTTGGATATATTTGGTCAAATTAAATATAGTATATTAAAATTACTTTCACCTGTTTCTTTTCATATTTAAATGTAGCTACTAGAAAATTTCAAAGTGATGACGAGACTTGCATTTTACTTCTGTCAAGGGGCAGCAAGTGCTGCCAGACTCTTGCTTCATGGGAATAAAGCCTTTCCTGAAGAGCTTGAGTTGATTATACCTTAAAGTCTTAGCCAGCAAATGAGATTCACTATGATTATACCTTAAAGTCTTAGCCAGCAAATGAGATTCATTTGAAACTTCATTTGATAATGGAGAATTTCAATATTATGATATCACAGTTAAATCATAATTCTGAATTATACTAATTATGTCATTGCACTACATCTGCTTCTGAGCTTAAACTAGCTACAAAGCTGGAAAACTTTTCCTTCATGTTTTCTATTATGCTATTTTTAATTTTAATCCAATTTTTAAGGAACCACATAGTTATGTTTTTTGTTTCCACAGTCAAAATTCAGATTTCTTACAATCTTGATTTTTCTTTCTGTAAGTCCATAGACTTGTGACCTGTCAATTAAAAGATAATAGGGAAGTAGAATTTTCCTTTCTTCCTTTGCAGCAGTGTCTAAATATACCAGGGCTAATAACAGGACAGAAAGGGACCGAATAGAACTTCTCCAAGATGCAGAACCTTTGGATTTTAACGCAGAAACATTCACTGATGATCCTCTTGAACCTGAATCAAGAAGGTATGTTCTGGCTGTGTTGTTACGGCTCTAGCATTTCTCTGAAATTTTAATAACAGGTCAACTTGACAAGGTTGAAAACAGCGATAAGGTAAAAGTAAACAAGTGAGTAATAAAGTAAGAGAAAATGTTCATATTTACTTGTAGTAAGTATGTTAAGTAACTTTTGATACTTTTTTGTACCTTATAATGCTTTTATATTTAAAATAAAGTATAGCATCCAATAGTAGTAATTGAAATTAGAATTGTTAGACAATAGTAATGGTATTACAAATATGAAAGAATTAAAACACAGAGCAAAGAATCATAACAATGTTTATTAATATATACCTGTTTCTGACTGTCCCATTTACAAAATTTATTACAGTTAGTAATTGTGCATGTTTGGATGCCAGACATTATTCTAAGCTCTTAACAACAGCATCATATTATATGGTTGCAATCCAATTGGATTTCAACCCAGAGAGGCTCAGTAAATTGACTGGAGTCACACAACTTATAAATGGCAAGTCAGGCATTCAAAACTGCCTGGTACTCTGACTATGGAGTGTGTGCTTTTAGCCACTGTGCTGTCAGGAAATAATTAAACAAAAGCAAAATATAGATGTTTACTATAGTATTGACTATAAATAGCAAAAAACTTGAAATACTCTATTTATGTCCAACAGATGTGTCTTAAATCCTTCCTTTTCTTTGTATATCCCTTATGCTGTCATGCATGTATTCTAGGCTCTAAATTAAGTCCTTTCGGATAATTTCCTTGGAGGGTAAGTTTCTGCTTTCAGCTACTGAATAGATTTTCCATTGCTTACAAATTATGTAGCTACTTTTCAACGTGTTCTTGTTTTTCTTTCCTCCTTTATTATTACTGATTGATGCTTCAGATCATTTCTTTATGTTCACCTTTTAGGTATCAGCCTGGTGGACGATATCTCTCAATGTCTAATGTCGGAATATTTGATGATGTCTAATACCTGAACAAACTAACCAATGTCAACACATCAATTCAGTCTTTATGAACATTCTATGTACCTAGGAATTCCTCTCTACTTTCAGTGAAACATGTCAGGATAACAAAAACAGCACTGAAAATTAATTACATCATAGTAATAATAGTTTATTGCTCATTGAATGGAATATTATCTTTTCTAAAAAAATTTATTACATACCATTCCCTAAGCATCTGCCTTAGAAGTACAGTTACAATGGAAGAATTTAATCCATGATAAAGATAAGAATATGTTGAGAATATGTAGAGCAGTTTGTTTCAAATTAAGTTTTTTTCAGGGGAGTTGTTTTAAAGGTTCAAGGAAGCATAAGTCATACTAAATAATATTATGCAGTTTTATTTTTGTGATTTACATTTTTGTTATTTTAAAAAAAGTCCAACCTATATTTCCCAAAGAAATACAAATGAACACAAACCTCAAGTAATAACTATATTCGTAAAATCTGTGTCTTAAAATGGGCTTACTTACCAGACATAATTGAATGTAAAAAGTGAATTTCAAATCTGTTTGCAAATTAGTGGGGGGTTTGCATGTATTATTAAGATTATACTTCATGATAGGTGTTAGTGTCTTTGGCATGTTTATTAAAACCAGATGATACATTATTGTTACAGTCTTTGTAGTAACTGGGCTTGCTTATGCTTTTGGTATTGCTTTGTAAAAGATTTTCGTTTTAGAAAAGACTTAAGTGTTAATCATGCCATTCAAGGATAAATCTTAAGCATTAATGGGAAATGGTTTTGTTTTTTTTTGTTCCACAATATTCTCTAATATTTTAAGGTACCTGGTTATACTTTTTGGTTAAAAAAAAAAAAAAAAAATTGGTTATTCAAAGGTAAAAAGCAAATCTATTTATTGTTAGTACTGACACTTAAAATGTGATTAACCTTTGTATTTAAGCCAAATTAGGTATTATATTTTAAGTCACCACTGCACATGGTTGAGTGCAACATGCTTGCAGGGAGTTTTTTTTACATCTGTGAAATACGTGCAGCTCTTAGCTTCATGCCACAGTGGGTGACCATACTTGAGCTTGCCCAGTATAGTGTGTAAATATTACCATATATACTCGAGTAGAAGCCGAGTTTTTTCCGTCACAAATTTTGTGCCGAGTTCGGCTTATACCCGAGTCTATATGGTAGCAGTGCTCATTTTCACCCTCAAACATCCCAGGTTGAAGATGAATTGTACGGTTACTTTGACAATATGATTATATGCTCCTTGAAGGCAATTTTTCCTTGGATTATAAATTTAAAATTTTTATTTCCCTCTCTAATGAGTATCATCATGTAAATTTTTAAAAGACATAGTTCTATGCAGGTAATGAAAGGAATAGTGTATCATCCTAATTATCCAAAAAAAAAAAGCCTAATTTTTTTTTTTTTATCTTTGAGTTTCTATGATCTTTGAGATTAGATTCTCTATAAAATAATTATCAGTAGTTAGATTTGCTCTTAGCTCAAGGTCATATAAAAACTTATTTGAGGGGACACACATACATACAACTTTTTATTGTGAAATGTGGTCAAAGAGCAGTAGAATAGGCCAGGAGCAGAGAAATGCAACTGTAATTTCATGATTGACTGATTGAATACCTTAGGCAAATCATAACCTTTCAGTGCCTCCGTTTCTTCATTTGCAGAATGAAGATGATACTTGCTATTTACCTACTCTACTGACCTACCTACCTCACAAAGTGTTGTGAGGGAGTTGAGATGATGTTATGTATTGGAGTTTAAAAGGACAAAACAAGTTATTAGCTGTGCTGTTTCTCATAGTGGTACCTGAAGATATTAAATAGGGGAAACGATCTTCCCAGAAAAGGGTCTCGTTTCTTATTATTTATAGTGATGAGGTCCCCAGAGCATAAACTGTTTTTGGACTAATTCATGAAAAGTTCTGTGAAAATAGTGTTTTTATTTAGTCTTTGGGTTTACTTTGGAATATTTTCTTAAGTAAGGTGTGTCTCATCAGATTTTTTTATGAAACTTAGATGCTATTGTTGAAGTAGAAGCAGAAAAAGGGAAGAAACTATCCAGTTACTTTTATAACTAGTTTTTAGAATACTCTAACATAAATTGATAGAAATGGGTAAGGAAACCTTACCATTTTCCTTTGTTGTTAAATTGTTATGGTTATAATAATTGAAGTGTATGTAAACATATACTTCACAAACACTATAGATCCTTTTATAACTTTTGAGTTATTTTAAAAATAATACTTGGTTGTTAGAATCATTCAGAGTATTTAATTTTTTAAGCAAAATTATTTTGTATATAATCATATAGAAAGGTTATTTTGCTGGATAAATTTGAGTTCAGAAGTAATGATTTCACCCTTGAAAACTGAGTTTATTTCTGGGGAACTAAGTTAATATTTGTTAAGTCTCCTTGTGTAAAAAACTCTAGTAGTTACAAGCAATTTTTCTGTTTTGAGAAGATTATCAAAATGTAATAATATCTACTGCAAAATATTATTACTAAGGTCACACACTTTGCATGTAAAGTACATTTCTTGAAGAATTACATCTGGCAATTCTTTTTTGATGCCTTTCTTGCAAGATAATATCTGATCTAAATTTTCTAAATTACTTTTTAAATAGTTGTTAGGTAAGGATATTCAGCAGGCCAATAATTTAGAATAACCATTGCAGAAAGTAACAATAATCCATTAATTTCATGAATCATTTCTGTTATTAATTAACTTTTTTACTACTTTAATAATTTGCTATTATCAATAGAGCATTTTTATAAAAAAAGAAATAAAGTATAACTTTAATTATTAAAATTTGCTCTCTTACCAAATGAATACAAGGGCTTTAGAATAATTTCATCACATAAGAGGCCCTCATTTTACAGCAGTGGTAAGAGCTGAGTCAAAAATTTCAAGGATTTTTCCCTTTTCCCTTTGTAAAGAATAGATCAGAGAATTTACAGTCCAAACATTCAAAAAAAAATGTTGCCAGTTGATTTGTTTGGGACTCTACTGCTTAATTAGATTATCAGTTCTGAAATTTAAGCTGAATATGTACCCAGATTAAATATGGATAATTAAATATGGATAGGAAAGTCAACATGTGTGGTCTTTTAGAGTATATTTTATCATAGTAATGAAGGAATTCAATTTATGTTCAATAACCTCATTTTATATTGCTTTAATAAGATTAGGGAATATTCTTGATAGTATATTGAGAAAAATAAGTTCTCTAATTTACACTGTTCAGTATGTTTTGTGAGTTTTGTACTTGTGATTTGAATGGACCATGCCTGAAAGTCACAAGAATAAGTATATTTGCACTAAGAGACAAAACCTACCCTTGAAATACTTTAATATACTTGAATCTGCAAAATACAATGGACTGTATTAAGATTGGATTTAAGGTTTTGTCTTTCATTTCTTTTCTTATTTTCTCTCTCCTTTTAAACCTTTCTTCCTTCCTGGGGCCTCTCTTTTACAGTATGATTTTTAATGTGCTGACAGATTTTTCTTTTATCTACACAGTTATTTTCGATGGGTAGTAAAGGAACTAGTTCCAACTGCAAATCCCTCCACTTCAGGGGTGGCCAGCCTTTCTTTTTTCTCTGACACACATTAGAAGGATAAGAGTTGTCTTTGGCCACACATTAAATACAGAAACACTAAGGAAAGCTGATTAACAAAGAACAGGGCTGTGGGCATACTTTTTGCAATATCCAACACCACAGATAAACAAAAAAAGTCCACACAGAATCAGTGTGGAGCCAGCAGACCACAGACTGGACACTCCTGCACTACTTTGAAATAGTAGTATTTTACCTAAAGTAGTCAAATAGATTTTGCTCAACAGCTAAGCAACATCTCAATGTACATGTAAAGTATGCTGGGTCAGTGTATTGTCTTTTAGTTCACTAAGAAGGCATTTCAGTAAAATGAATCATTTTTCAGTATAATGTTTTTGCATAAAGATGGACTTCTAAAAAATATGATTATAAGAAGACCCAAAACATTAAGAGTGTTGAGACCCCTTTTTACAAAAAGGCATTAGTAAATAACAAGCATCATCAAAAATTTTCTCAGGAGAGTTGGGCAATATAAGAAGAAGAGGCCCTTCTAAAATGTGAATTTCCCTCTGTGCAAGGCACTTTTCCTGCCCAGGCAGTGTGTTCCCTTTTCCCACTTTTCCCAACTCTAGAAACCTAACCCTTGTGAGCCATTTCTCCAACAGGGTAGGCACTAGTGCTGCCTGGTCTTCCTTCTCACCTCCAGTTCCTTCCATGCTCACCCTGGTTTAACTAAAATTTTATTTCCATTTTCAAGAGATTTTTCCACTGAGGTTGATAGAGCCCTTGCTGTAATTTTAAAATTTGTTAATCGAGTAAGACTATTGGCATGTTCCTCTTCACATCGATATCCTGAAAGACGTTTGTTTTTTATGTGTTCCTAGGGGAAAATTAAATTTTTTTCAATGAAAATATTTTCTTTTGTGGTTATCTTGATCTCAAATGATTTTGTGTTGTAAAAGAATTTTACTATACTTGGCACAAAAGAGTAGAAAAAAGTCATAATTTATTAATCTGACTGTATAACACCATTTAGAGTTGATATTGACATAAATTGTATCAACCTACTCATTTAGAGCTATAATTTCTCAAAAGAATGCTTGCTAGCATCTTCCCTACATAGTATATCAAGTTGTAGGGGAGAGACTGTATTATTTTTTAAAAAGCAATCCAATGGATTTTTTTGTTCATATTTTGAAAATAACTTAAAAGATTTTTCTCATTTTAGAAGGCATAGAATATGTGGGCCTGTCTTTTAAATTACTATAATATATATTTATAAATTATAGCATTGAAAAACACAAAAGAGATCTAATGTTGATGTTGTTACTTCCTGATATTTAATTTTTATAAATGTTTTTGTATGTAACTAACTAATTATTTGCTTTTAAATAGTTTGAAAATCTTTATGAATATATAAGTTCTGCCCAGAGCCATTTCCTTAGGACATTATGTAGTCTTACATGAATTTGAAATACTTCTGTGTCTCTGCATTATCTTTTTATATACACCAGTACTCAAGCAAAGTGTATCAAAAGTGCTTGTTATTTTGCCTTTATCTGATTCAGTTAATTGGGTGAAATATAAGATTAATCTTTTCAAATGTGCATCTGATCATAATTTTTTGAAATGTTCATTTTTGGTGCATGATGCCAAATTTATCTTTAATCAGCCATTAGAACCTGATATGTAATGACAAATGTTTTCCTGTCTGACCAGTGGGTTGTAGATTTAACTGTTTTTCTTTGCACATTCTCACTACATTTTTAAATATGTATTTGGACAAAACTACAAAGTGCTACTGTCAATAAGTTAGCTTATCTATGCATAATGTTCTCTCAGTTGGGTTTTTATAGACTCATTGACTTGCAGGTCCTTTGTAGTATTTTAAATTATTGTGATGTAATGAAATTTTTGAAATGTTTATTTGATTAGTTGTTAAAATATAGGAAATTGTGTAGCTTTGCATGAAATAAACATTTCTACAAGTTAAGAATTTTGCTGATTATATATACATTTTACTTCATTTGAAAGTAGAAGTAGGGGGTCTTTGTTCCTTATAAATTTGTTAGCAGATATTACAGAAGAAATGTTTTAAGATAAATTAAACATATCTACTTTAGGTTCCACATTGCTTTTTCTTATGTTTATTATTCAAACAAAAGGAATTACATATGTATTGAAAGATACTGTACCTCCTAAATATGTACAATTTTTATGGGTTGATTAAAAACTATTTAAATATTTTTAGAAGAGAGGAAATAGTCCCTTCATTACAAAACATTGAAAAAATTAGATCAGAAACCAAGAAAGTCAAAAAGGAGAAAAGAGTAGAGAAAATCAAAACTGAATGCCGGGTCTTTGAAATTTGGTGAAATTCCAGCCAGACTAATCAAGAAAACAGAATAAATTGCTTTCTTAATAATAAAAAATGAGCATTTGGCTGGGCATGGTGACTCATGCCTGTAATCCCAGCACTGTGGGAGGCTGAGGAGGGAGAATTGCTTGAGCTCAGGAGTTCAAGACTTGCTTGAGCGAGTGTGAGATCCCAACTCCTAAAAAAATGAAAAACCCAGCCGGGCACTGCAGCAAGCGCCTGTAATCCCAGTGGCTTCCGGAGACTGAGGCAGTGGGATGCCCACAGCCTGAGTCTGAGGTTGCGGTAAGCTATGGTGGCATTGCACTCTGCTCGGGGCATAAGGTGGGAATCTGTCTCAACAAAAAATAAATAAATAAATAACATGAGCGTTTGGACGTGAAATTTAAATACATAACTCAATTTACATTAGTCCTAGCTAATACAGTAAGACAAGAAAAAGAAAAGACATACAGGTTGGGAAGGCAAAGAATAAAACTATCTTTGTTCATGGACAATTTGCCTATGTAGAAAGTCCAAAAATAAATTGACAAAATAACTCCTGGAACTAATAATTTATAGGAAGATTACAGGAAACGAAACTTGATCACTTTCCTATATGTGTAGTAGCAACAATAGACGTGTAATTTGAAATTAAAATCACAATAACATCTATATTAGCATCCCCCCAAAAGAAATACTTAAGTACAAATCTAACATCTGTATAAGATCTATGCAAGAACTATGAACTTCTGATAAAAGAAAGAACAAAAGTAAATAAATAGATCATGTTCATGGACAGGAAAACGCAGTATCATCAAGATGTTCATTCTTGCCTAAATTCCCAGCGACCTAGCAATGGATTACTAAGCTGTGGTGTATGTATACCATGGACTATTATTCAGCCCTTTACATCTTACATACTATTAATACTTTACATCTTTTGTATTAACCTGGGGGAGTTGGACCACATTCTTCTTAGTAAAGTATCACAAGAATGGAGAAGCAAGAATCCAATGTGCTCAATTCTAATATGAAGTGAGTAGATGATCTAACATACACCCACATAAGAGAAAAACTGAAATCAATTTCAGGTAGGGGGTGGGGAAATGAGGGAGAGGGGAGGCGGGAGGGGGATGGGTGTGTGCTCCCACTTAATGGGCACAATGCCAGGGTGTATGGCACACCTCTTGGGGGCAGGACACAATTATAAGAGGGCCTTTGCCTTACAAATGCAAACATTGTAACCTAATTCTTTGTACCCTCAATTAACCTGAAACAATTTTTAAAAGTTCATCCTTCCCAACTTGATCTATAGATTCAATGCAATCCCATTAAAATCTAAGCAAGTTATTTTGTGGATATTGACAAACTAATTCCAAAGTTTATACAGAGAGGCAAAACACCCAGAAGAATAAACATAATGCTGAAAAAACAGAGTCAGGAGACTAACACTACCTAATTTAAGTCTTGCTATAAAGCTGATAACTAAGGCCTGCTGATACTAGTGAAGAATAAATAGATCAGAGTAATAGAATAGAGTTCCCAGATATAGACCCATATAAATGTTGCCAGTAGATCTTTGACAAAGGATCAAAGGCAATTCAATGGAGAAAAGATAGTCTTTTCAATAAATAGTGCTGGAACATCCACATGCAAGGATATGAGTATAGACACTGACCTTTCACAAAAATTAACTCAAAATTGATCATAGACTTAAAGTACAAAACTATAAAACTTATAGAAAAGACAAGATCTAGGTGATCTTGGGTTTAGCAATGAGTTTTTAGGTACAACACCAGAATCACAGTCCATGGGAGAAAAATTTGTAAAAGGCACATTAAGAGAATGAAAAGACAAGCCACAGACCATAGAGAAGAATATTAGCAAAGAAAATATCTGACAAAGGATTTACATCCAAAATATTCAAAGAACTTTTAAAAATAAGAAAACAATTAAAAAATGGGCCAAAGATATGAACAGACATCTCACAAAGAAAATACACAGGCAACATAGTGAGACTCGGTAACACAAAAAAAAAAAAAAAAAAAAAAGTCCTTATCTAATAGAAACCCCTGGTCGGGAACGATTATAGCTGGGACTATACACACCCACCACAACACCCAGCTATTTTTTGGCTGTAGTTGTCATTTTTGGCTGAGCCAATAATGGCCATGTTTTTATCCTTGTTTTATACATATTTGCACTTCTGTTGATTATTAAATAATGACTTTAACACATTCTTGGAGACAAGAATTTATTTTCAAAGCTTGACATTGGGACTTGCACCTATGGCTCAAGGGAGTAGGGCGCCGGCCCCGTATACCAGAGGTGGCGAGTTCAAACCCAGCCCCAGCCAAAAAACTGCAAAAAAAAAAAAAAAAAAAAAAAAGCTTGACATTGGGGGATTTTGAGTCCCTCTACAAAGGAGAGTCTTGGAGAGAAATATTAAAAATTCAACATGTTAATGTAATTTAAATAAATTTGATTACAAAAATAAGAAAAAGAAAATACACAGGCTCAGCGCTTGTAGCTCAGCAGCTAGAGTGCCAGCCACATGCACTGGAGCTGGCGGGTTCTAATCCAGCCCTGGCCTGCCAAACAACAATGAGGCTGCAACCAAAAAATAGCCAGGCCTTGTGGTGGGCACCTGTAGTCCCAGCTACTTGTGAAGCTGAGGGCAAGAGAATCGCTTGAGCCCAGGAGTTTGAGGTTGCTGTGAGCTGTGATGCCACAGCACTCTGCCGAGAGTGACATAGTGAGACTCTGTCTCAAGAAAAAAAAAAAAAGAAGAAGAAGAAAGGAGAGAAAATACACAGATGACAAATAAGCGTATGAATAGATGCTTAAGGGAATACATCGTTAGAGAATCGCAAATTAAAACAACTAAATACCACTATCCACGTAGTAGAATGCCTAAAATCCAAAACACTAACAGCATCAAATTCTGACAAGGACATGGAGCAAAAAACTCTATCATTTATTGCCTGCCAGTTTGAAAGACATTTTGACACTTTTTTATAAACAGTCTTACCATATAATTCAGTAATCATGTTCTTGGATATTTACCCAAACGTGTTGTAAACTTAAGTCTATACAAAAACCTGTACACAAATGTTTATAGAGGCTTTAGTCATAATTGCCAAAAACTAGAAGCACCCAAAGCATCTTTCAGTAGGTGAAATAATTACATCTTTCTTGGACTATCTTTTTACAGTTGTTGAAAACTTTGATATTGTTCTAGATGAAACTTGGAAAATAATCCTTATTCAATTATTGAATTCAAGAATTCTTCTGGACTGTTCTCTCTCTAGCCCTAAGGTCGATGTCTGATTTTCTCCGTCTGATTGAGCCAGAAGACCAAACGATGGTACATCACCCGGTGTCCTTTAGAAGAAGCCTGCTCTCCTATTTCACTGCTGCCATGACACTTGATCCCCGTAATTATCAGTAATTATCAGCTCCTCACAGAAAGGAGCTTCTTTATTGAAGCACAAGTTTTAACATTTGTCCCAACGTTAGTTCATTTTCATCTTCTTCTTTCTCCTGAAGCAATTTTAACCATAGTTGAGGTATTCTAAAATACGCGCGTTGTGGTAGACACTTGTCCCTCTAGGTTTGGGTAAATGCCTATTTGCTTTCTTTCCTTCTAGAACAGTAATTCTCAAGCATGGGTACACATCACCATAGAATCACCTAAGAAGCTTTGGAAAAACTATTAGTGCCTCGGCCCCACCTTTAGAAATGTTTCATATAAATTACTTGTAAGTCCAGCATAGATCTATTTCTCCAGCTCCTTGGGCAGCAGAGAGCACACAGAGTACCCTCCCAGGGGCCATATCTCCCCACTCTCCATAGGGTACCGCGCAGGATTTTGTATTCAACATTCTGAATGTTGGGACTTGCTTTAGCAAAAGCAGGCTGTATGTGCTTTTAAATAGTTTGGCACTTTTAGCAATAAGCCTGGATTTTGGCACGTGGGTACACGGTTGGAGTTTTCAAGGGGACACAGCTAGACTATTGCAGAGGCAGACCAACAAATTGTCCTTGACAGGCAGTCTTCAGAGCATCAAATAGGAAAGGATCACGCAATCTCAGTCCGGGGACATCACATGGGTAACGCCCCCTCTGTCTCCGCCAACAGGTACAAGTCCGCTGCGGTGGCAGCCAGCGTCATCAGGCGCTCCCACCCCCTGAGCCCTGCCCAGCGGCTGGTGGGCTGGGTCGACCACATCCTGCAGACAGGGGGCGCTGCGCACCTCAA
>CAUYPK010124020.1:0-35165 GCA_963574355.1 Loris lydekkerianus | reverse complement strand
GGTCTATTTTTAGATCTTTAAGTGTTCTCCATATATCTTTCCAAAAGGAATGTATTAATTTACATTCCCACCAGCAGTGTAAAAGTATTCCCTTTTCTCCACATCCACGCCAACATCTCTGGTCTTGGGATTTTGTGATATAGGCCAGTCTCACTGGAGTTAGATGATATCTCAAAGTAGTTTTGATTTGCATTTCTCTGATGATTAGAGATGATGAGCATTTTTTCATATGTCTGAAGGCCGTGCTGGGTGAACTGGCTGGCAACCTGCAGAAGACTACAACTGGACCCACACCTTTCACCATTAATGAAGAGCGTTTTTAATAGACTTGTCAGTACCCTGGACATGGCTGAGGAGAGGAAATCAGTGAGCTTGAAGGTATATGAACAGAATGTCCCTGAACTTAAATCCAAAGAGAGAAAAAAAAAAACAAACAAACAAAGGACACCTGCAGATCGCAGGACAAATAAAAAGTTGTAACGTGTGAAAGGGAAATGCCAACAGATGAGAAAATGGAGCAGATAATTAAAACAATAATGACTAAAAAATTTCTAGAATTAACAGCAACCCCCCTACCACAGATCCAGAAAGCTCAGTCAACACCAAGCAGGATAAATACTAAACATCTACAAGGCGGCACATCATAGTCAAATGGCAGAAAATCAGAATGAAGAAAAATCTTAAAAGAAAACAGAAAAACAACAATAACAAAAAAAGTATCTATGAAGACGCAATGAGAATATTTCCCTTACCAAATGTGTTCATCAGTGAGCTCCTTTGGAACCAGTTTCGCACACACCATTCTCATGCCAAGATTTTCAGTTAAACTTTTCCTAACTGGTTCTCTGTTGATGTTTCCTTGCTCTGCTATGCTTCTCACAGTCTTCTGATGATTCTGAAACTAAATTCCATCCATTTTTCCGTGTTTTTGACAGTTCTGCTTCTCCGCAGCTGTCCAGGACTCTCCCCTTCAATGATTCTTTCTCTCCCCTTAGAACAACTTTTAATCTGTTTGTACACTGCCATTTTCTTTGTGGCATTGCCCCCATGAACTTGGACTAACATGTCCCGGGCTTCACTTCCACTTTTTAACACTGAATTTAATGTTTGTTGGTTGGTCTAATTCAGTTCCAACTTTCTCATCACAGCACACAACATCATAACAGGAATAACGAACGTCCCTCAGCAAGACACCACCACAGGTCAACTTGAACATGACTGTGAGACATTGACACACCAAGTTCACACACCTTACAGAGCTGTTGGTTCAGTGCTGTCAACAGAAGACAGCAAGTTCAGCAACATAATTGTCCCACCTTATAGGTCAGACTAACAAACCTACCTTTAACAAAGGGAAAAGCAGTCGAAAAGGAATGAGTGAATGCAAAATGCAATATTGCAATTACCTGTCTTTTCAATTGGTCTAGTACAGAGCCATTCATGTAAGTAATGATAACAATGAATTATTTGGCAATAGCACATAGATAATATGTAAATAAATGACGGCAACTTTATAAAAGAAGAGAGGGAGAAATTAGGAATGCTTGGCCATGAGGTATTTGCACTCCTCATGAAGTGATACAGTATTATTTGAAAGTAGACTTAGGGTAGTTGAGTACTGCAAACTCTGGAGCAACAATAAAACATTAAAAACAAAAAAGAATAATTGATTTGCAAAGAGAGGAAGAGAGCATAAAATCATACAAAGTGTTCAATTAATAATAGGAAAAGCAGAGAAAAATGAAAAGGGAAAAAACAAGTGAAATGAATAGAAAAGTTATAAACATGGTAGGTATTAATTCATCTCTCTCAGAAATCACTTCAAATGTGTATCCTCTAAATGTACCAACAAGAACAGAGACAGTGATGCACGGGGTGGGGGCCACAACAGTTGAGGGATCTTACAAAGACAAATGTTATGTTACAAAGATTCAGCATCTCACTTCCGGGTAATTTCACAACTTATTAGAAATAGCTGATAATTGCTGTTCTTGCAAAGAAGAGGCCAGTATTTCCAGCTATACTGGAAAATTTGGGAAGGTGTAAGAAGAAAGTAATGGCGATGAGGTCGCTGAGTCTATGTCCTTGATGTTTTCATCTGGAACTATACAGAGCAAATTTTAAAAGCCTCAAGTTTACTACAAAGTCTTGAATAGTAGTAAGAGAGAGGAAAAAAAAATAAAACCTATATGAATAGCAGAATTAAAGCTGTATTTATCTCCAGTTGTTTTGAGATAACCTGTCACTCATTTTCACTGCATGGACAGTACAAGAAAAAAAATTATGGAGATATTGTCACCTGGCTCAGACTGAGATATCATTGTTTTTCTTTTTAATTAAAACTCTAAAACATCTGAGAATTACACAAAGAATTTTAACATAAAAATACTGAAATAATTGGGCTATAACCCTAATTATGGAGCGTTCTCACTGCCCTCATCACATTCTTTTATGAAAGTACTGAATGGTTAACTGAAACTTACAATATAAAAATGAAATAAGCTCATTGATCATGATAATTATTAATAACTTCAGTGAATTAATAACTTCATTAATTTAAATATAAGATATATTTAGCCCAAGTTCAGACACTCCAATTAGTCTAGTAAGTAAGACTTTTTGGTGGGGAAAGAAATGTTTTCAATTAATTCTGGGGTTATCTGAAGTTTTTTTAAGTAACTCACAGCCAGTGGGATGTTCAGTTATATTAATGCACTGGTGCTGGTGTCTAAAAATTTACCTAACTAAGATGTCGCAGCATTTCCTTGAAAAATTATGTAGTCTTCTTCACCATGATACACTGAATATACATTGTGTGTGTGTGAGAGAGGGAGAGTTCATGTATAAAATATAAAAGCACAAACAATGATCAAAATAGGATTTTAGGTTTTGTGGTATAACCATTAAGAAAAAAACAAAGATAAAAACTTTCACAATACAAGGTATGATTTGAAGACTAGTCCTCTAATAGATGTGGTGTGGAAATCAAGAATACACATAGAACACACGTTATAAGGAATCACATTTGAAAGTAGGTTATAATTTATTTTTATTTTTTACTTTGAATTGAGTGTGCTACATTTTTACCTTTTCAAGAATTTCTTTCTGAATTTATACACATTTTTCAATAAATAAAAAACTAAAGGTAAAGAATTCAAAGGCATTTCAGAGGATAATGTGTCTCTGAATATTTTAATCAATGAATTTGATTCATCTGCCAATTACTTCCTTTAGTAATAATTTATCCCTTTATTCAAAAAAAGGCATATTGAGATATGACTTTGTACCTGGGCACTGCACACAAAGAGAGTAAAGCATGATCCTCATCCTCGTACTTAGAGACTCAAAAGAGTCTTTGCATAACTCAAGTGTTTTATTTGAAAATAGCAGAAATCAACTCCAGTTAACCTAGCAGCAATGAATTCATTTAAAACATATGTTGTAGTTCAGATAACGATTTGAGATATAAACTGGAATAGAAGGTGGCCAGATAGGTTGAACTGCAAACAAAACACTTTTTTTTTTTTTTTTTTTTTTTTTTTTTTTTTGAAACAAAATAGTGTCAGGCTGGGCTGCCTTTATCACAGCTGCTGAGAAATGATCACCTCCACCAGCAGCACCTCATTGTACCTGTATGCTGCCATCACAATTGCCAGTCCCCTGGCATATATTCAGTAAACCCTGGATGTTCCTGACAATGAAATGAACATAAAGAATCCCATATTCTTTTCATCAGTCTTTTAAATGGGATTTGTTAAGACTGAATCATGAATCATTTCTCTCTCTCACCTCACACATACAATCTTCAGCAATTCCCATTTCTTTTAATTTCAGAATATATGTGGAATTTGGCCATATTTCACTATCTCCACTATACTCCCAGCCTAGTATCCCATGATCTCTCACCTGAATTAGAATAAATCTCTTAATTGGGACTTCCCACATTCACTCTTAATGCTGTGCACCCTCAGCAGAAAATCTAGAGGGATTCATTTGAAATAATTGTAAGTCAAATAATGTCACTCTTCTGTTCATAGTCCTTCAATGTCTAATTTCACTCAAAAGGAACCCAAAATAAAAAAAAGAAAAAGAAAAAAGAAAACCAAAATCCTTAACAATGCATATTGAATGGGTAAATGTTGGGTATGAGTAATGAATCCTCCTGTTAATTCCCACCCTGCTGTCATCCCACTGCCCTCCTCACTATTTCTTCTTAAAAGTATATGTTCCCACCTGGGAGCCTTCTCCATTGCTAGTCCTTCTGCCAAGAGGCTCTTTCTCAAATAGCCACACGGCCAACTGCTCTTCTCCCTGAACTCCCTACTGCTTCAGCTCTCTTACTGCTTTCCATTTCAAAGTGTAATCTGTTTTTGGTCACGCTATTCCCAATTCACTCTCATGCTCTGTTTTATCACATAGGCCAAATCTACTAGCAATTAGTCCTTTCATATATATTTATCTACTGCTTGCTTTCTCTTTTCTTTTATGTGAGAAAAATAACCTACAGTCAGGTAGTATTTTTTGTCTAACTCAACAATTATGTGTGTGTAAGTGTGCATGTGTATATCATATCATATAATAACAAGGGTTACCCCGGTGGCATTCACAAGGTTGCCACAAAATAAATATTTGTTGAACTGAAAGTTTAATTACTTTGTGAAAAACAGCAGAGAGACAAGATTGGAAGCGAAGAAGCCCTTTGGGAGCTATTACAGCATTCTAAAAAGGGATAATGTTGATTAGAATTTATTTGTAGAGGTGTAGAATGTGGCCAGTATTAGAGTATAGTATATTTTAAAGGTGAATGAATAGACCTAGCTTCTGGTTAGCTTTGGGGGTTTAGGGAAAGAAATGTATAAAGTGCATATCCTTTCTTGTTTGTTAGTTTGTTTTGTTTGTTTTTGGTAAGAGCATGGACAATTGAGTATTCTATTTTGAAATCTAAATTTATACTGCTTATTCTATATTAAAATGACTATGTTAAGAATATAAAAGATGCAGGTCAGGTGCAGATCATAGAAAAAGGTTCTGGAGCCCGCCAGAGACCTCTTGGAGGAAGACTGTAGAGCAGAGAAGCAAGAAAATAAAGAAAAAAGATTATTGATGAGAATTCAACCTATAGCAGCTTGAAGCCCAATGGCAGGGTAAAGGGGCGGGAGGGGAAATCCCTCTCTTCCTGGCATGAGATAAAGGATATGGAAAAATTCTTGGAAACACACATCCTCCATGGCTACATCAGGTAGAAATAGAACCTCTGAAAAGACTAGTAATGAACAAAATTGAAATGGCAGTAAAAAAATCTTCCAACAACAAAAAAAGCCTCTGTCAAAATGAATTCCAGGCTGAATTTTATCAGAGCTACACTGAACAACTGGTACATATATTGCAGAAATAATTTCATAACATCAAGAAGGAAAGAATCATCCCCAACTCTTTCTGTGAAGCCAGTATCACTTAGAGACAAAAACAAGGTAATGACACATAAAAAAGATATCATAGATCAATATTCTTTATGAATAGCGATGCAAAAATATGCAATAAGATACCAGCAAGCCAAATTCAACAGCACATCATAAAAGTAATTGACCATGACCAAGTGCACTTCAGCCCAGGGATACAGCCATGGTTCAACACATGTAAATCGATACATGTGTTTCAACACATAAACAGAAGCAAAATTAAAGATTATATGATCATCTCAAAAGATGCCGGAAAGCATTTGACAAAATTCAACACCCTTTCATGATAAAAATGCTCAACAAACTAGGCACAGAAGAAACAATCTCAAAATTATAGAAAGGATATATGACAAACCCACAGCAAACATCATACTAACTGGGCCAAAGTTGAAACCATTACAACTGATATCTGGAAAAAGACAAGGATGCTCACTCCCACCACTTCTGTTCAACATAGTGCTGGAAGTCATAGCCAGAGAAATTGGAAAAGAGAAAGAAATTAAGGTATTGAAACTGGGGAAGAGATCAAACTCTTGCTTTTTGCTAATGACATGATATTTCATCTATAAATTCCAAAAGACTCCACCAACAGACTCGTGGAGTCAATAAATAAATTTAGCGTCTCAGGTAACAAAATCAATGTATATTAATACCATTTTTATATACCAATCACAGTAAAACTGAGAAAAATTAAAGACTCAATATCATTCACAATAGCCACAAAGAAAATAAAATACATAGGAATATCCTTACCCTACAAGGTGAAAGATCTCCATATGGAGAACTATGAAACACAGAGGAGAAAATTGCAGATGATATAAACAAATGGAAAAACTCCTCATGCCCATGGAATCATAGAATCAACATTGTTAAAATGTTCGTACAGCCAAAATGTTTTAACAATCTCCCTGAAGATACCAATGACATATTTTCACATATGTAGAAAAAATAATATGTTTCATTTAGAGTCAGAAAATATTTCTAATATCCTAAATTAACCCCAAGCAACCAAAATAAATCTGGAGGTATCACATTAACAGATTCAGACTATACTACAAGGATATAGTAACCAAAACAGTATGGTATTAGCACAAAAATACAGACATACACCAATGGAGCTGAACAGAAAACTCTGATTTAAAATCATCCACATACAGTCAACTGATCTTTGGCAAAGCACACATCTATGCTCACTGGTGAAAAGAAGCTCTGTTCAATAAATGATGCTTGGAAAATCGAATAGCCACGTGCAAAATAATGAAGGAAGATCCGTGTTTCTCATTGCTCAAAGAATAAATTCAAACCGGATAAATACTTAAATGTATGGCATGAAACTATAAAAATTTGGGAAGAAAACATTGGGAAAAACTCTTCTAGATACCAGACAAGGCAAAGAATTTATAAGGAAAACCCCAATGACAACATAGTAACAATAAAAATAAACAAATGGGACTTTAATGAATTAAAAAACTTTTAAACAGGTAATGAAATAATCAGTACAGCAAATAGGCAACCTACATGATGGAAGAAAATATTTCCATGCTAAAGTCCAATAAAGGGCTAATAATCAGAATCTAACAAGAACTCAAATAAATCAGCAAGAATGAAAAATGAAACAACCCCATTGAAAAGTGGGCAAAGCACATGAACAAAAGAAGATAGAGAAATAGCTGATACACAATATGAGAAAATGTTCAACACCTCTAGTGAACAAAAGCAACAGAGAAAAATCACAGCGAGATGTCACCATGTCCCTGTTAGAATGGCTTTTATTAAAAAGTCAAAAATAATAGTTTCTAAGTGGATGCAGGAGAAAGGAAGACTTATATATTGTTGGTAGGACTGAAAATTATTATAGTATGGAAAATAGTATGGCACTGCCTCAAAGAACTAGAAGTAGACCTACCAACTTACCCAGCAATCCCACTATTGGGTATTTACATAAGGAAAATAAGTCATTCCATCAAAAACACACCTGCACTTGAAAGTTTAATGCAGAAAAATTCACAATTGCAAAGATGTGAAATCAGTCCAAATGCCCATCAATTCATGAGTGGATTAACAAAATGTGGTATATGTATACAATAGAATACTACTCAGTCATGGAGAAGGATAACTTCATGTCATTTGCAAAGATTTGGATGGAGAGATAACAGAGAACTCAAATTCATCCACATGAAAAAAGCCAACAATCCCATATATCAATGGGCATGAGAGATGGATAAAAACTTCTCTAAAGAAGACAGAGGACTGGATAACAAACATATGAAAAAATACTCATTGTCCTAATTATTAGAGAAATGCAAATCAAAACCACCCTGAGATATCATCTAACCCCAACGAGAATGGCCCACATCACAAACTCTCAAAGCTACAGATGCCAGCATGGATGTAAAGAGAAGGGAACACTTTTACACTGCTGATGGGACTGCAAACTAATACAACCTTTTTGGAAGGAAGTACGGAAAACCCTCAAAGAACTCAAGCTAGACCTCCCCTTTGATCCTGCAATCCCATTACTGGGTATCCACCCGTAAGGAAAAAAAATCTTTTTATCATAAGGACACTTGCACTAGACTGTTTATTGCAGCTCAATTTATAATTACCAAAATGTGAAAACAGCATAAATGCCCACCAACCCAGGAATGAATTAACAAACTGTAGTATATGTATACCATGGAATACTATTCAGCCATTAAAAAAGATGGAGACTTTACATCCTTTGTATTAACCTGGATGGAAGCAGAACACATTATTCTTAGTAAAGCATCACAAGAATGTAGAAGCAAGAATCCTATGTACCCAGTTCTGATATGAAGGCAGTTGATGACCTAGTACACACTGGGGGAAGGGGAGAGTAGAGAGAGAGAAGGAGGGGTGTGGGGAAAAGTGAGACTAGAGAGAGGGAAGGAAGCTTGTGGGTGGGAGGGTCACGGTGTGTGACACACCTTTGGGGGGTGGGACACAATTATAAGAAGGATTTTACCTAACAAATGCAGTCAATATAACCTGGTTCTTTATACCCTCAATGAATACCCAACAATAAAAAAAAAATTGGATGAAACTGGAGACCATTTTCCTATGTAAATATCTAAAGAATGGAAAAACAAATACCACATGTATTCACTGTTAAATTGGAGCTTACCAGTGAGCACACATGGGAAAAGATGGAAGTAAAACTCAATGTAAAACAACCAGTGGGGAGGGAAAAGAAGACGATCGGTGAAAATTTAACAAGAAGGAACAACAAACATCTGGATGACAGGCACACTTTGAAACATGACTCTAGCATTATTGAAATGATACATGTACCAAAAATATTGTATCCTCACAATGCTTTGAAATTTTAAAAATAACATACAAGAGGTCCTTGAATAATGTCATCTCATTCAGTGTCCTCTCAATATATGTGAGGAAAAAGAAGTGGATCACTTAAAGTTGGAATTGCATAAGTACAGACTAACTACACTTCAGCAGATAACTAGTTCTGAACATATATGAATAGATCTCTTATACTTTTAGCATGCTTGGTCATTTAATTTTTTTTTTTTTCATCTGTGCTTCTGTTGACAACTATAGCCCTGTTGGACATAACCTACATCATTTCATAAGGAAAGAGAAAAATTAAGCCTAGCCTAGATAGACCATTATGCCATGCTAGCATCATATGTAAATGTACTTGTAGACCACTGTGTCTATGGACGCTCAGAATGGCCTTAAAGAGTGAAAACACTTGCCACCCACGAATGTTAGAACATACTGTTTTGCTTTAAAACCAGGAATATTAATTTACCCTCAGTTGAGAAGGAAAGATGTGTGGGTGGAGCAGAGATATTAAAAAATGGGAATTGATAGGAATCAACTATTCAATTTTGGACATGGTAAGTCTGAAATTATCTAATAGGTTTCTAATAGAGATGTTGACTACATTGAGAGTTAGATAAATATGAAGATTTACCTACTATCATAGGTGATTTTTTTAAATTATTGTTTGGGATTCATTGAAGGTACAAAGGTTAAGTTTACACTGGTTGCTGCTGTTAGGTAAAGTCCGTTTTGTAATTGTGTCCTGCTCCCAACAGGAGTGCCATACGGTGATTTTTATATACACAAGATTAGATGATTAGACCATATTATAAAGGTCTATAGATGAGGGCCCCAATGGAGTGACTATAACCAAGAAAAAAAGAGGACCAAGAATTGAGTCCTAGAACATTCATTCCAACATTAAGATGTTAAGAAATAAACACTATTTAGATGCCATCTTTTCAGAAGCATTTTTCATAACTACTCTATCAGAAATAAGCTTTCAAAATCAGAACCTTATATTTTAATTAGTTTTCATAACATTTATTAATAACTAGGATTTCATTAATAATTCATTTATTATTTATTTCTTCACAAGTGAAAGTTAAATCCATGAAGTGAACTCCTATCTCTTGTTAGCCACAATCTCCATGCATTCAGAATATACAAATAAATACTGTACTTCTATACTCAAACTATATTCAGACATCAAAAAGTATGAAAATATAATTTAAGAATTTAATGAATATATTATTTATAATAGCAACATATATTTATAAAATAAATCATGCAACAGATATGCAAGAATTGTGTTAAAATTCATTCAGAAGGAAATTTTCAATATTGAAAATATTTTAGCAATCTCCAAATTAATTTATACATCCATTGAATTCCTCCCAAATTCAATACATTTTGTTTATGAAATACGATGAGCCAGTTCTAAAATTTAATTGTCAAGCTATCTTCAGACATTCTTGAAGAGAAACATGTCATAGTAACTTGCTCTACATTGAAATATAGATTTTAAAATAGTAATGTTATACAATCAAATATTGCAATGTAATTAGATATATTATTGATACAAAATAAAGAGCTTGGTTTCACACATTTATGGAACTCGATTAATGACAGCACACACCACACACTGATGAGAACTGATGACTACTTGACCATGGTACTAGAAGTGTAAGTTATACATGTTGAAAAGGAGAAACTCTATTCCCAAGTGTATGAAATAATCAAATTTGAAGGATACAATTTTAATGTCTTAAAAGAAAGTAGTTTTAACCATCTCAGAATAGACCATTCTATAATCAGGAGTTCCTATTTATTTTGTACTTCCGTAGGTGTATATAAAAGTATATAGATAAATATTTATATGTGAAAATAAGCATCTTATGGCAAAAAAATGCAAAACACTGACAACCCCAAATGCCAGCAAGGTTGTGAAGCGGTATGCACTCTCAATCCCTGCTTGTGAGAAAGCAAAATACTACAGACAGTTGGGAGACACCTTAGCAGTTTCTTACAAAATCAAACATGTTCTTACCCTATGATTCAGCAAGTTTACTCTGTGGCATTTGCCTGAATGAGTTGAGAACTTATATCCACACAAAACTTACACGTCAATATTTACAGAAGATTTATTTATAGTTGGATATTCAAAAGTTGGAAGTGAATGAATAAAGTGTGGTACATCTAGACAAGGGGGTATTAGTCATATCTAAAGAGAAAAGGTTATCAAGTCATAAAAAGACGTGGAGAAAACTTAATTACATATTACTGAGCAAAAGAAACCAATAGGAAATAACTACATATGATTCCAACATTACAGAAAAAAGCAAAACTGAAGATAATAAGGAAGATTAGAGGTTTCCAAGGAAGAAGGGGTAAGCTAGGGGGGCACACAGAATGTTTGGTCGAGAAACTTCGAGAAAGCTACATGCCATTACATACTCGTCAAAACCCACAAAATATACAACACCAAGGGTAAAACCTAATGTAAGTGATAAACTTTGCATAATGGCAATGTAAAGCTGTTATAAAAACGTAGCATGCTGGTGTGGGCTGTTGATATCGGGGGTGGGGGGCACTGTATATTTTGGTATGTGGGAACTGAGGACATTCTGGTCAATTTTCTATGAACCTAAAATTCTCTGAAACTAAAATCTGTTTAAAATGGGTAAATTCAAGAAAATAATTAGCACAAATGCAACTGGAGTTTTATATCCAGAATACTGTGGGTGTTAGTTACAGAAGGGTCTTTGGCTGTGAGCTCCAAGGACTTTCCTATGACCTTCCCTACTAAAACAGTACTCAGCAGACACAGCTCACTGTCTCAGCCCTGCGCCATATATTAGCAGTGATAGGATTAAGGCAAGATAGAGTGAAATAAACAAGATATGTTAGGAGTTCCATCATGCAGAGATAAACTACTTGTTTTTAAACCTTTACTCTCTCTTTGAAGCTCTCCACTATACTGTTTTTTCATGCCTGAGATTTCAATAAAAGTCGGTGAGGAATGTCAGATGGGCTGCACCCTGTTTCTCCTTGCAGAGTGCTTGGTAGTGTGGGCCTCCCTGGTGCTTCAGTTCAAGACAAATGGACTGAGTAGGTGTTATTCATTAGTGTCGAGTCACATGGACAGAGTATATCAAGACTCTGAAATTGTGAGTTTCAAAAGACTTACTACCAAAGTAAAATGGGGGACAAGACTCAAAAATCCAAGAAAAGAAAATTTAAATAGATTTTAAAATATGCTATCTCTCAAAAGGAAAATAAATCAAAATCGTGTTTCTGAAATGAATTTATATGGTATTCACACATGCTGCCTGACTAATCACAATTAATTGTAAACTGTGCGGAAAATCGGAAACTAGTTTATGCTTCTGGTGGTAGTAAAAAATGCTATATTTTAAATGTAACAATATGATATCTAAATTGTTACTTGTCTTGTTTAAAATACCTGTTGAAGACAAAGTATATCATACAGTCCATGAGTAACGTTTTATATATCTAAATAACAAAATTGCACTTGTACCCCTAAATATATTAAAATTAAAAAAAAAATTCCTTAAAATGTCTGGGAAGTTTGTTGTCCTTAGGCGCAGTTACCTTGAATAATATCCCCGGGTCTCCTTGAGAAAGGTTAAGGGAATGAACCAAAGTCCATGTTTCAGAAATTATTATATAAGTGTCTACAGATGTATCTACCTAATCTTTTTTTTTTTATTCAATGAGTTCTGAGTCTCTGAATTCACAAATTTCTAGGAAGTGAGTTATGAGTTATAACAAAATCTGTTTATGTTCATACATATGTTTTCTCAGCTACCCCCCCCCCAATAAAAAAGAACTTTTAGTTAAAATAAATATGACCTTCTGGCAGCTGGCCACTGTTCCATTTGTTAGAGTCATGAACAATTCGACCATTTCAAGGTCCTCGGGGAAGGTCACCATTTTGATGACCTCTTCAGATCCCCTGGTGGTCTGACAAGCATGGCTGCCTTGTCTATGGAGTTATGTGCCCTTTTTTGACCTCTGCCTCTTTGCGGTGCTTTCCTTCCTTTGAATTCAGTCAAACGGAATCAATTTTACCTACAGAAAAAGACTTTTCAAAGATGTTGACAAGCCCAACACTCCCTGAAGCATATCTCTGGCCCTTGGGGAAGAATGTCGTCTTCCGGGCCCTCCCAGGGGATATTTCTGGGAAGGGCTGGCTGTGTTAAATTCACTACTGCAGTTGTGTCTCTACCTAAAGCATTTACATTTATTTCTTAGTGTAGAACCCTGCAATTGCTACCATTTTCATTTAATTTGCCAAGGGCAGTCAGTGCAAACAGATTGATAATGTAAACCTCTCACAACTTGATAAGCTACCACAGTGAACCTAGAAACTTCAAGACTTAGACTCACATTGGTTGTCAGTCAAATCTGTCATTGTATTCCCAGGACCCCACCCCTCCCGGTTCTGACCCACTGATTTTTACTTTTGTAAATTTCTAATGTAAATTGGTGATATAAAGTACAACAGAACTTTGAATATAATTCTTCTTTTCAAAGTTGTCTTTAATTGACAATCCTTAGAGAATTTTAGGCTGTTATCCTAATTTAATGTTTCTCACTCTTTGTTACATTTCGAAATCAGCTAGGGAGATTTAAAGATTACTGATGCCTCGGCCATTCTCCACCTTAATTAAACTGGTATCCCTGGAGAAAGCCACTGGCATCAGTATCTTTCGAAGCTCCTCAGGTAATTCCAGTACACAGACAATCTTGAGCTGCTTTATAGACTAATGACAGCATTAAATGGAGAGAGTTACAGTCTAACTGGTAGCCTCCCAAAAATGCACGTCCAAGTGCTAATTCCTGGAACCTGTGCCTAATGACCTTATGTGGTAAAAAGAATCAGTAATACCTTACATGGAAAAACATTAAGGATCTTGAGAGAAGGAGCTTTTTGTGAATTATCTGGGTGGACCCCAACTAAATGCAATCACATGTCTCCTAACAGGAGAGAGAGAGAGGGATTTTAGAGAAAAATCCTCAAAGGAGAGGGTATGAACAGAAGAGGAGGCTATGTGAAGATGGAGGCAGAGACTGGGTGATGCAGTGACGAGCCAAGGATGGTTAGCAGACTCCAAGTCTGAGGAGTTGACCTCACATTCCACAGGCATTCAGCTAGGCAGTGGTGGATACCTCGTGGCACAGGACATAAACTCCAGCAACTTCAGGAGCTCAACCAGTGTTTCCATATCATTGTTCCTACTGTTAGTCAAATGCCCTCCTAAACTAGCTACTTGCTAACTGATCAAAAAAGTGAGGAAATAAAGTGTCTTCAGGCTACCAGCGTTTATCTAGTTCTTCAGAACATTTCTGCTAATCTCAAGCATTTACGTCAGTTTCAGAGCTACAAATCAAGAGAAGAGAAAGTCTGAACAATTTATGCATTATGCTTCCCCGCCCTTTTCCTACCCAAGTAATTTTTTAGAGCTAATTTTTCCCCAACAGCCAGAATTGCCACACCTGCTAGGGAACTCTGGCCCTCCGCATACAGTAGAACCTCCACAGTTCTATCCAGAGTGACCCTGTTTAGCTCTTCTGGGGCTGCCCCAGCCAGGGAGTTCTGGTTGTGGGAGCAGCTCCAGAGTGTGACACACCCGGATATAGGTCATCTTCCTATATTGACCACCTCCTTAAGTTGACCTAATCTTCACAGACCCCGACATCCACACGTGTACGTATCAGTAACAGTAGACCTGGTTCCTCACATCCACCACATTCATATGTTGAACAGTTAGTTACAATCCCTTGGGTAGTCTACTTTCAGAGGTTTCAACAACTCTATTACCTACATGTTATTAATATTATCTCCACTTACAGATTATGGAACTAGGCTTAAAATCACTATCCAACTTGCTCGATGTCATGGAAATATTATTTGAGCCAGGTCAACTGGCTACTCCTTTGGTGTTCGAAATGACAGGCTTCAGTGTAGCAGTACAGACTCTGAAATTTTAATGTGTAACACACTACCCTTCCAGCTGGGCAGCCTGTACAGCTGCAGAGGGTTCTCCTCTCAGAAAAGCCCCGAGGTTGGTTTAATTCTCTTCTTAATTTAATGCATCTTGAGATTATTGTTGTTTTTTTTTCTTTCTCTTTCTTTTTTTTTTAACATTATAAATGACTGTCTGCCAACACTGCTCTCTCGAGGCCTTTAATTCCTCCTGGCTGCACCTGAGGTGGGGACCGTGGTGCTGAGCCCCTCTCTGGCTAAGGATCTGTTGCTGCTTCTGTCTCTGTCTTTCCACCCTCCTTGGCTGATGCCCCAGAGCCTGGCTGAGGCCTTCTCCTGGCAAGAGAAAAGGACTTAACTAGACTTTCTGAACTTGAAGTTTCAGGTTATATTTTAATTTTTTTGTACAGATGCTGATGCTAATATATTTCAACATGCTTTCCAAAAAATTAATTTTATTTAATAAATTAGTAGTTATTTCTAACACACACACACACAAATGACTTTTTTCTTCCTATGGTAGCAACAAAGTAGAGGAACTGTCTGTATGAAATTTCATGAACATGCCGGAGCCTTCATCACATGGCCGAAGTTATAAGGCAAATAGGACAGAGGATGCAGGTTTCTTAATTTTTAAACACAAAGCCTCAGATTTGGATTTGTACTGGGCCATGCAAATTATGTAGCCAGGGCTATTTTGAGCCCTCAAAATTCTCCTATTTTAATTTCATCTTCGGTGTCCATTTTTTACCAAAGTGCGTATGTGCACAAGACATTAACTAATAGATTATAAAGAACTGTATTTCAAGGATTCTTTAACATCACTTTTTAAGGTCACTGATTTTTGGATGCACCTCTCCAAACCTGGCTTCTCACATTCACTTACTGTCAGGGGGCAGTCCTGATTTGGTTGCTGTTACCTCTACTTATTCACAAATCATCGTTGTCTTTCATTTCATTATCATTAAAATGATTTATCTACATTGTCTAAACAACATGTGTCATGTTTAATTATCAATCAAAATGTCTCCAAAAAGACTAAGCTAGGATTTTTATAACTTAATAAATTATCTCCAGGTAGCATGCTGTAAAGCAAAATTCATTCCCTCTCACCTTGGTAAGGGAAATACTAACTTTGACAAAATCTTTAACTAATCTTAATAAGGGAGTCAGGATTGAGAATGAATTATTTAGGGTTTAGGGGAATTGGGGCTAGAGTGGTTGACAGTGGATCTTTTAAGGCAGGAAACTGGTAGGAATTTGTCAAAGATTGTGAGACTTTTTTCTCATTTATGTGTGATTCAAGAATTTCTTGAGCAAGATATAAAACTATTTATGGATTTATGCCTCATAGATTTTACATTTTTCCAGAAACAAAACAATAAAACCATGGGATACATGTTGACTCAATTTGCTTTTTCTTTTCTCAATTTGTTTTTTATAAATAAAGTTCACTGTGTTCACAGAAAGTGAATATTTTGCACAAATGGAGGCTTTAGTACAATCGCACAGCCTGTTGCAAAGCATAATCCAAGTGTTTTACATGCTCCCTACTTGGAGCTCAAGTATTGACACAGCCTGGGCTACGTGGAAAACGCAGCATCTGAGCTTCCTACGTCACCACCTTCCACCTTAGTAAATCACAATTGGCATTTGAACTAGATTTAAATAGATTATATACATTTTATAAGAAACACTGCCTTAAGTTAGCACAAAAATAAAGCTTCTTATAAGAGAAGAAGTTGTATTGCTTGTTGTCATATGAGTAACAGAGTACCTACCATATAATACAGATAGAGGTGGGAAAATTTGCCAAATTCCTTAGAAGAGAAGAATTCGATTTTAAAAAACTAAGAAGCTAGAAAGATTTATGAGACAGTCAATACTACTGGGAAATTATTGACAATTAGTTTTTCTGATGATTTGCATCTTTGAGACAAGCTATTTAAATTCCATGTGATTCAATTTAACAAATGAAAAGAGTTTAGTATATTTGGGGATAAAAGGATCAAAAAGTCAGAGGTTATAACATGAAGACTTTTTTTTTTTTAGAAAGAGTGTCACTTTTTCACCAGTGTGCTGGGATTACAGGTGCGAGCCACAGTGCCCTGGCCGAGACTTTTACCTTTAAATGCTTCTGCATCATTAACAGTGTTAGGAACACAATGGGAAACCAAGGCATTGGTGGCTCCAACTTGAAAGGTGATTGAAAAATTCAGACATTAAATTTAAAGACATTTTTGTAATACCTTAGCTTATTCTACTAGCGACCATAGAATGGCTAATACAGGCGGCGCCTGTGGCTCAGTGGGCAGGGTTCTGGCCCCATATACCGAGGGTGGCAGGTTCAAACCCAGCCCCAGCCAAACTGCAACACAGAAAATAGCCGGGCATTGTGGTGGGCACCTGTAGTCCCAGCTTCTTGGGAGGCGGAGGCAAGAGAATCACCTAAGCCCAGGAGTTGGAGGTTGCTGTGAGCAGTGTGACTCCACGGCACTCTACTGAGGATGATAAAGTGAAACTCTGTCTCTACAAAAAAAAAAAAAATAAGAAGAAGAAGAATGGTTAATACATGGTAAAATTTTATCCAAGTAATACTAGAGCTCTGTAATAAGTAAGTATAAAATGATATTATAATTTATATTGAAGCTTTATAGGAGAATTGCTTGACACTTGAACCCAGGAGTTCGAGGTTTCAGTGAACTATGGTGATGCCACTGGATTTCAGCACCTATAACACAGCAAGATCTTAGAAAGAAAGGAAGGAAGGAAGGAAGGAAGGAAGGAAGGAAGGAAGGAAAAAACTCCTGCCTGTTCTTGAAAGGATGTCATTTTTTTCTATCTTATCATTTCCTGAGGTATTCCATTATATATACCTGTATTACCTAATATGTCTTCCAGTATGAGCCGTGAGAATTGAAAGTGGGAAACAATTGTTAATCAGATAACAGCCTGTTTTGTTTCAGCTTTCATTTTCCCCAATTACAAAGCATTCATTCACTGAAGTGGAAAATCATATTTATTTCTCTCATATAGGTTTAAATGTATCTAATTCTGTTAATCTTTCCAAAATAATCTTTAACAAAGTTTAAATCATTATACCTGTTTAGAACTGTGTGATTGTACCAGCACATTCCTTTTAAGCTTCTACCTAAAGCATATAGTTCCATTACAATTTGTACATAGAGGCCACCATCATTGTTATTATGAATTTTTATGGGTCCATAGGGAAACCTGAAATGCTTTTATCAGCCTTCCTTCCTCAACATCTAGCCATACTAATTATTTTCTGTGGAGTGTAGGTGCAGTTTGGACTGTCCTGTGCTTCCTTCACTGTGACTGTGTCCCCGGACTAGATGCAATATTAAATAGAACTTTATGCCTGTGCCTCAGACATTTAGCGAGTCCTAAAACAACACAACTAACTAAAAACAAACCAACACAAAAACAAAATAGGCATTTATTCCTGAGGGGATGACTTCTTACCCTATTCAAGACAGGAAGACTTAATATAGTACACTTGCCCCCAAATGCATAGTTTGTCTTCCCAAAGAAAAGTGCCATCTGGTGCCTCAAAACTGGTCTCTGTTTTCTTCTGATATAATGAGTATTTTGACAAGGCAGAAGCTAGATTGTGAGAGCTCGTGCTGTTGGGCCCATGTGGGTTGCCATCTCCACTACCATAGTTATTTCATTTCGGTACCCATCATATTTTTTCCCGTAGCCAATGACAAAGGCTACTTAATGTCAATTGGGTGAACAATTGGTCTACTTGGTTGTTGAGTAGTTTTTAATGGTGAGTGCTCTCTGGTGGGCACTAACATCTGACATGAAGATTATCATAGTTGAAACTGTGCACGTGTCCCTGCATATTTCCTGTCCCCTTGACATCATTTTATCTGATTGCATTAACTTGAGCCAGACAGATGCTCATAGGTGAACACGCAGGGGATGCCAAAAATGTAGACGTATTTTAAGAAGGAAAAAACTATATTAAAATTGTATCAGTATCACAAATTTCACACAATTTTTCCTTTCTTAAAAATTTGTGTGTATACATATGTGTGTGTATGTATATATATATATATATATTTTCACCCTCTGCATACTCTTATCTTTGGGCGTATCTCCTGTATGTGAAGTAGAAGAACAGTTGTAGGTCTAAAAAGTCTATTAAGAGGATTTCCTCTCACTCACTGTCATTCAAAGCCACCTCTCAGGGTGGATGTAATGTAACATCGATTTATTTGGGGTTTTCATTTTTATAACCAGCCAACCTATCCATAAACTAGGCATAGATTTTTTTATGTCCCTTCCATACATCTGTAAGTGCAGGTGAAAGAGGAATAAATCTGTGATGGGTGGCAGGACAATCTAGCTGTTCGCTTACAAGGTTAACTGGTCCCTTATAGGCATATTCAGGCTCAGTCCTTCAGGTACCATTTCTGATCTGCCAGGAACTTTGCTGGATCTACCCCGTTTGGTGACTAGAGGGGTCCAATAGAACCCAGAGCAAGAAGGGCATACAATGATTGAAATTATTCAGAGATTTAATTCTTCTTATTAACTTGGCAGCCAGGAGAAAAGATAGGGACAGCCCTTCAGGGGAAGCTGTCTCCTCAGTGCCTTCCCATACAGGAGAGGCACTATTTATCACGAGGGAAGAGTGGGCCCCCTCTGGAGCTCAAAGGTTTCAGAGTTATAATCATCAGAGGCAGTCAAAGATGTTGTCATTCTGTCTTAGTCTCTTAGGCTACAAAAATAAAATTTAGTGAACTGGGGGCTCAGCAGTAATTTAGTTTTCACATATGAATAATAAAACACAAAGACAGTCAGGAAAGAGAGGAAAGGAGGGACAGGGCAGGGGAGGAGGGAGGGCGAATATAGACAGTTTAAAATATGTAGATAAAGTGACAAAAATAGACAAAAATAGGATAGATGCTGTGGTAACAAAAAGTCCTGGAAGATTTTTTCTTCCTGTTTTTCACGTTTGTCTCCTTCCCCTCCATTCTTTTGCTCTCGTTTAGTGAGATTTTAAATAGGAAAAGAAACACATTTGAAACATTACATTTCTTAATATATTATTTCCAGATGCTCATTCATATCAAACAGAAATGCATGACAGACTTTGAACACTTTCAATGATGAAAACAGCAGGAAAAAAAAAAAAAAAAAAAAAAAACAGACAAAAATAATTCCAGACACTATACAATCTGCCTTCATCTTCTTTTCAAATGAAAGATCTTGAAGTGCCTTGTCTCTGCAAATGATGACCAGATCCTTTCCCACAAAGTTTCCTGTGGGGATTCCTGCTTTGGGTATGTTCAGGCCAGGTGTGCAGTTTTTCTTTTTTTCTTTTCTTTTTAAACATATACCTATAACCATTATGCACTGAGGATGAAACAGGTTATGATTCCCTTGGGTTTTTTGTTTTGTGTTTGGTTTCCTGCACTGCCCTGTCTGAATGGTGCGACTTCAGGCAATGCCATATTCATTTACTCCCAGAGACTACGGCTTGGAACAACGCTGGGAAAAGCAAAACAGTGAAACATCAGGTCATTTTTGTCTATCAATGTCATCAAGACCCATAATAACAAAAAATAAGAATACACATCTTCAATTAAGAAACACACATTTGATGTCTAGGATGGTGCTAAGGCTATCAGAACAAAACCATGAGGCAGAGACTTGTCAAAAGTCTTATCAGAACCCCTGGGATATTTGCTAGAAAAATACGTCACTACGCACACCAGATGAACAAACTCTGCTCGCAAATTCTGACATGTACTCCTAAGCATTATATATTCACATATGGAATCTGAAATATGAATGAAATGAAAATTTGCATCAAAAAAAGCATTGCAAAGTGAGCAAAATAAAGACTGTGGAATTAACATGTATATCAATCAAATTTAGGGAAATTATTTGGTCGCCCTTACAAATGTCACTGTCATGAGATGCTGTACTATAGTCTTGATGAACAATACTGACTAGATTGCTATGTAGGGAATAGCTAAAATCAAACTGTCATTGTTCTTCCATTGAAAAATTGGTACTTTTTAAACTTAGAGCTATGGTTAACAAAGGAATTAAAATACCAAAATACTCAAATGTCTGATCCAGCCACAATGACTCATACCTGTAGTCCCAGAACTTTGGGAGGTTGAGGTGGGAGGTTCCCTGGAGGCCAAGAGTTCAAGACCAGCCTGTGCAACATAGCAGGAGCCCATCTCTACAAACAATTGATCCCTGCTACTAGGGAGACTTGGGGTGGAGGATCCTTTGAGTGAAGGCATTTGAGGCTACAATGAGCTACAACCATGCCACTGCACTCCTGCCTGGGCAACAGATTAGAACTGTTTCAAAAGAAAAAAGAATGTATCTCTAGGTAAGGGTTTCTCAGACTTAATTCTATTGATAGTTTGAATCAGATAATTTTGTTGTGACAACAAAAAATGTTTCCAAACATCGCCATTGTCCCTTGGAAGTCTAACCACCCTGATTGAGACAACGAGGCTAGATGAACAGTTCAATTTGTTTTTTAATTGAGAGAATGTGTGTGCATGCATTTCTTTAAAATATTTCACATACTAAGGGCAGAAAAAATTTATATGTATCCAGAGTAACAATTTATATAACAGTCTTCTTTAGTAATGCAGAAATTGATTTTACTTGAAGGAGCTTGCTTTACTTATCATCTCTGCTGCAGAATACAGCAGCAAAACTCCACTATTGCATTGCTAAAAAGAGTAAACATGACCAACTTTTATATCAATGTATATATACATTATATATGTGATATCAGTTAGTTTTGTATTTACATTTTCACAAATAATAAACTAAAACTTCAACATGCATAAATAATTAAGTCAAATTCTATATTATTTAATCACTTGAATTTAACAGTTTTAAAAAACAAAATACAAATTTATTATTTTGATGTGAAGATATTAACACGGGCCACATCAACAAAACATGCCTTAGGTATTTTGGCAAGTTGATCTTTCTGGGAGCAGAATTAATAGACTGTTCAGAATAATTCATTGACTCAGTAGTAATGCACAGAATGTCAATTATGTTCCAAGTATTTTGAAAGGGACTGGGAACATTGTGTTGAATATGGCAGAGAGAAAATAACCCGTTCACTACAACGGGACTTATATTTTATGGAAGGGTAGATGAGTAGACAGAAAATAAATAATATAAATAAATGCATATATATGTATATATTTAATATGTCTCTTTAACTAGATGGTTACATAATTTCTGAAAGAAATAAAACACATAACTGACACAGGAAGTGGCTTGCAGGGTCCAGCAGTTCTATTTGGGCTGGAGTTCTCACAAGACCCTCCCAGTGGAGGGGACCTTGAACCGAGAGATAAATGATAGAAGGTAGGCAGAACTATGAAGAAAAAGTATTTCAGCCAGGGGAGTGGTGACAGCAGAGTCTCTGAGGTTCACAGAATGTGGCGTATTAGAGGAATAAAAAGGCCAGTGGTGTAGCTGGAGGTTAAAGGAGAAAGTGAAGAAAATAAATATTCTTACCTTATAATTTTCTTGAACTAATTATGACCTTAAATAGCTTAAACATCCCACTTAAAATATTTTCGTGCTTTTAATTTATTCATCAGGTCCTTAATTTAGAGAGCCACAAATGTACATTTAAATCTTGACTTTGTTTTCATTTCAAAGGGCAATCAAGCCAAACGTACCCGATTTCCTGAACTCATCCATGTCAAGCACAAGTGTCCTTGGCTTTATTGCACATCTCTTGTGGGGTTTTACAGATCCTGGGTTTTTTGCAAACGGAATGTGTGTGACAGTCCTGTGTCGAGAAAGCCCATCAGGCCGTCTGCCAACATCACGTGTTCATTCGTGTCTCTGTGCCATGTTTCAACATTCCAGAAGTTTTCATTATTATAATATCCTTATAGTGATTGGTGACCAGTGATCTTTGTGTTGCTATTTTAATTGCTTTGGGGCACGGCAACCTGTGGCCACATAAGATAGTGGTCTTCTTAATAATCACTAATGGCTGTGCATGATTATTAAAAATAATAATCAAACTGCTCCACTACCTCCTCTCTCCCTCTCTTCAGGCCTCCCGAGTGTCTGAGACATACCAGTATTTAAATTACACAAACTGATAAATCTACAATGGCAGCTAAGTGCTCAAGGGAAAGAGCCACACGTCCCTCACTTTAAATCAAAAGCTGGAAGTGACTGGACCGACTGAGGCAAGCATGTCAACAGCCAAGAGAGGCCAAATGCCTGGTGTCTAGCGCTGAACAATTATCCACATTGCAAAGGCAAAGGGAAAATTAGAAGAGCTGCTTGTGCACTAAAAGGAAAATGATACAAGGAAGAAAATAGCCTGCCCGATATTACAAGATACTATGAAGTTTCTATAATTAAAATAATGTGACAGTGGCACATAAATAGAATAGAAATAGACTGGACCATATAGAGAGATGCATTATATGATCAAAAGAATATATGACAATATTTTAATTATATAGTAATATATAATTACATTTCTATAATAATGTAATTAGGTAAATTCAATTAAATAAATTACATACAATATGCATTATATTCACTTTGTAAAAACATTTTTTTTTTCTCAGACAACTGGATAGACATTTGAAAAAATTACTTTCAGGCTTTTTATTTTCATTACGTTTTGGTATTTGTTATTCTTAGACGATACATTGATTACTTTGTTTTTTCTTTTTCTTTATCCATACATTTTTCATTCAGTATTGCTTTAGCTGTATTCCTATAGTTGATATAGACAGTACTCAACTTTGACTTTATTTCCTAAATAATTTATTACATTCTATTTAAAATTTTAACCCGATTTTAAAATTCACTTCACAGACATTTCACCACGACTCATGGTTACTTCTTGTATTATATGCCCTTCAAAAATCAGCTAATAGTATCCCAACACAAATACTATATTTTTCACCAAAGCTTAACACTGAACACTCTGTAGGGACATTTTATTACTTATGTGAAAAAGAACATATTTTATGTAATGTAATTGGAATCATGTACTTTCTGCTTTGGTGCTGCAATTTAAATATTAAAAAGCTACTAGAGTCAAATAGACTCCACACTGTACATTTGTAAAATTGGTAATACGTTTTACACCTGTCCTCTCTGCCAAAGGGGACTTCTCTCTTCCCTGTTCCTGTATATTTATACTGAGAAAATTTTAATGCCTATATCTTGAACTTGACGTATGGTTTATCTTGTCATTATTTCTATTTGCTTCTCATCAGACGCATCTGTTTCTAGACATTTCATGCCACTGTTGCAATGAATCTAGCTTTTTAGAATAAATGACTAACTACAACACCAACATAAACTGATGTTGTTTGTTCCTAAAATATTAACACTGCACTCTATTTTCATTCATTGAGGTCTGGTTAGTGAAAGAACAAAATTTATACAATATGAAGAAAAGTTCTTAAAAATATCACTACGAGGCATCATTAACATATAAGAATGTGTTTTTGTTGAAGACGTCAAGTTGAAGCAATATGCCTTTTTTTGCTCATTTTAATTACTGCCTTTGCAAATTCCTTTGTACCTGCCAAAAGGTCAGGCAATGCTATGTCCTGACATGGTGTTCCTCAGGTTGTCATTCACGCTAAGATAAAACAAATTGGCAATACTTCCAAGAGTAGCTTGTTTAAAAAATAACTTTTAGATAGATATATTGGCAGTAGAAAAAGCTTAACATGGTCTAGCAATTAGGTGGTTTGATAGAAATAAAAGAAATTACATGTTTGTCAAGCTACATGCCTTGTTTTGACATGTGACAGTAAAAGAACAAATTATAAAAATGTCTTTTAAAGATCTAGACATGAATTTTGAAGATAGTTTTCAAAAACCACAGTAACAATAATAATAAAAAACAATACAACAACTAGAAAACTTCTTAAAGAAAATACAAATAAATGCTCAACGTTTCATGCCTAGAATTTTGTGAGTGGCATGTAGGCCCAAGCCAGAAAGTTCTGGAACATTATGTGCAGTTGCTTCACATGTGACTGGTACTAAACTGTGGATTTTTTTTTTTTTTTTTAAGTCAGAGTTCTCTTGTGTCTTCTGGCTGCAGTGCAGTGAAATAATCACAATTCACTACAACCTGCAACTCCGTCCGTTTAAGCAATTCTCCTACCTCAGGCTCCCTCGAAGCTGGGACTAAGGTGTGTGCCGCCACATCCAGTTTTTTGTTTTTTGTTTTTTAATTTTCTGTAGAGATGGTGTTTCACTCTTGCTCAGGCTGGTTTCCTACTCCTGGCCTCAAACAATCCTCCCTCCTCAGCCTGAGAATTCTGGCATCACATGTGTGGGCCACAATGCACAGCCTCAACTATGGGTTTATAAATCAATCAGAGATACACCAGAACCACAGTTTACAAAATAAAGCTATGGATTCTCCAAGTAAATAAAACCACTGATAAACATATTGTACTAGTCTCCTGGAGAAAGTGACAGAGAGAGGTCTCCTACTCTGAAGACAGACATAGATGCTGTTGGTGGCACCAGTGCTCAGATGTATCCTGATCTCATTTCTTCCCTTGATTCTTAGTGAGCACAATTTTTAATGAAAATTCAATCCACTAAGAAATCAATAATTAAAAGTGAACAAAAGCAAAAAAAAAAATTACATGCAAATTACAAAAAAAATAATGCTAGGCAATCCTTTGATGGTGGTTGTCAAAGTGTGGTCCTTGATTGAATAGCATTAGATTACATGGGAATCTGTTAGAAATGCAAATTATTTGGCCTCATCTAAACCTAAAGAATTATAGTCTCTAGAAATGGGCTCAGAAATTTGTGCTTTAAAATCTCTGGGTGACTGTGACACACACTAAAATTTAAAAATCACACTCATGAACAAAATTAAAATCAAAAAAGATATTAAAAATTATTTTATATAGTAGAAAAAGGACGCCATGTAATTAAATGTATGAAATAATGAAATCTATAGTTAACCATATGAAATAATGAAATCTGAAAAAATAGGCTTAATTTGTTTTTAATGGGCTTATAATTATTATTTTAAAGATTCAATTTATGTTTTAAATCTTTAAGATACAATTTATATTTTAAATCTTTAAAGGATGATTGTTATCTCCAATTATTCCTTTTACAAATCTAGCATGATAGTTAATACAAACTCATATGACATGTATATTAACATACACACATATACTTACATACACACACACATGTATCTTCCACAGTTAACCTGAAAATAAATATGCCTGAAAATGATTAAATTAGCATATAAACAAGTATAAAAAATACCAGACATGAAAATGGAGTTTACACAGACACAAAGTATCAAAGATATATGCAATTCAATTTCAATTAACATAGTGTTAGTTTCTGTATATTTTCTTCCTAATAAAAGATTGTATCATATAACAACTCAGTATCCTGAAAACTGGATACTTAATGATATAACTTGAGAATACCCTAGATCTATATGACAGTATAAAAAAATGAAAATGAATATAGATATTATTTACTCAATAAATATCTAATAGGAAAAGATATAGGATCAGGATCTGATACAAAATTCTTGTTTTCTGGCTTCTGGAGAACTTATGGCATTGCCAAATATTTTCTTAATTTTTTTTTAGAGACAGTCTCACTTTGTCACCTTCTGTAGAGTGCTGTGATGTCACAGCTCACAGCAACCTCCAGCTCCTGGGCTTAGGCGATTCTCTTGTCTCAGCCTCCCGAGTAGCTGAGACTACAGGTGCCTGCCACAACGCCCATCTATTTTTTTGTTGCAGTTTGGCTGGGGCCAGGTTCGTACCCGCCACCCTGGTTATATGGGGCCAGTGCCCTACCCACTGAACCACAAGTGCCACCCTGCCAAGTATCTTCTTTAACATGGTTGTTATTCTACATATACAGAGGCTGGTGTATGAGAATAGGCGGTGCTTACACTGGATATTTTGAGACCCAGAGTCTGAGTCTAATTCTCCTCTATTAATAGAATGTCCTCAGTTTTGCCAACTTGTTACTAGTACTTAGTCAAAGGAGACCTTAATTATATAGAACATTAGTAAACCAGGGAAATCTATCCTCCTAGGGAAAATTAATTAAATTTAGAAATTTTTATCATCTTTCAAATTACAAAAAAAATCAGACTATTTAATTCAATATTTGAAACAATTGGTAGAGTATAAAAACGTGTGAAAATATAGATGATACAGTTCCAACAGCACTTAAGTACTTAGTGTTGCTATGCCTCATAGAATAGCAGCTATTACATATTTTAATAGTTGTAAATTCAACATATTCTTTAAGAATTTTTTATTTAATTATTATGGATGCATATAGCTCTACATATTGACGGAATACATGTGATGAAATGTGTAGAGATCAAATCAGAGTAATTGGGCTATCCATCACCATAAGCACTTAGCTTTTTTTTTTTTTTTATTGTTTGGGATTAATTGAGGGTATAAAGAATTAAGTTACAGTGACTGCGGTTTTTAGGTAAAGTCCCTCTTATAATTGTGGTCTGCCCCCAAGAGGTGTGCTATATTACGGAGAGCCCCTATCCCTCCTCCTCTTTGCCTGATCCCTCATTCCCCTACCCCCCACCTTATTTTAGTTCATCTACTGCCTTCATATTAGAATTGAGTGCATTGGATTCTTGCTTCTCCTTTCTTGTGATGCTTTACTGAGAAAAATGTGTTCCCACCTCTATCCAGGTTAATACAAAGGATGCAAATTCTCCACCTTTCTAATGGCTGAATATCATTCCATTGTATACGTACAGCACAGCTTGTTAATCCATTCCTGGATTGGTGGGCATTAGGTTGTTTCCACATTTTTGGTGATTGTAAATTGAGCTGCGATTAACACTCTAGCGCAAATGTCCTTATGATAAAATAATTTTTATCCTCTGGTTAGATTCCTAGTAATGGGATTACAGGATCAAAAGGGAGGTCTGGCTTGAGTTCTTTGAGGATTCTCCGTATTTCCTTCCAAAAAGGTTGTATTAGTTTGCAGTCTCACCACCAATGTAAAAATGTTCTCATTTCTCCAAGTCCATGCTAGCATCTGCAGCTTTGAGACTTTGTGATGTGGGCTATCCTCAGTGGGGTTAGGTGATATCTCAGGGTGGTTTTGATTTGCATTTCTCTGATGATGAGTATTTTTTCAAAGGTTTGTTAGCTATTCATCTGTCTTCATCAGAGAAGGTTCTGTTCCTATCTCTTGCCCAGAGGTAGATGGGATTGTTTACCCTTTTTCTGTTGATGAATTTGAGTTCTGTGCAGATTCTAGTTATCAACCTTTGTTCAGATTGATAACTTGCAAATAACTTTTTCCATTCTGGAGGTTGTCTTTATGCTTTACTTTTGTCCTTAGCTGTGAAGCTTTTCTTTCAGTTTAATTAAGTCCCATTTGTTAATTTTTGTTGTTGTTGTGATGGCTGCTGAAGTCTTTGTCATAAAACCTTTTCCCAGTTCAATATCATCAAGAGTTTTCCCCACACTTTCTTTTAAGATTTTTATCGTTTTGTGTTTTAGATTTAAGTTTCTTATTCATCTTGAGTTAATTTTTGTAAGCCGTGAAAGGTGTGGATTGAGTTTAGTCTTTTACATGTGATTGTCCAGTTCTCCCAGCACCATTTGTTGAATGGGGATTCTTTTCCCCACTGTTTGCTTTTGTTTGGTTTATCAAAGATCGTATGGCAAGTAGAGACTGATTCATCTCTTGGTTTTCTCTTCTGTTCTATATATCTCTACTGTTGTGTCATTACCATGCTATTTTGAGCACTGTGAAATTGTAATATAGCCTGATGTCTGGTAGAGTGATGCCTCCTCCTTTGTTTCTATAACTAAGAATATCCTTAGTTACATGGCTTGTTTTCTGGTTCCATACTGAACGAAGTGCTATTTTTTTTTACAGTTCTTTAAAATAAGATGTTCATATTTTGATGAGGATTGCATTGAATCTGTATATTGTGATTGGGTACAATAGACATTTTGGCAATGTTGATTCTTCCCAGCCAAAAGCACGGTATGTTCTTTAATTTATTAGTTTCTTCTACGATTTCTTTTCTTAGGATCATAATTCTCTTTGAAAAGGTCTTTCCTCTGTTTTGTTAGGTATATAACTAAGTATTTCATTTCTTTCAGGTTTCTGTGAAGGGAATTGTGTCCTTGATTTGCTTTTCAACTCAACTGTTATTGGCATATACAAAGACTCCTGATTTATGGACATTGATTTTATACCAAGACATTATACTATTTCCTAATCACTTCCAGGAGTTTGTGGTTGAGTCTTTGGGGATTTTTAAGTATAAGATCATATCATCAGGAAGGAGGGAGAGTTTGTCTCCTCTGCCCTCATTTGAATGCTGTTTATATCCTTCTCTTGCCTGATTGCATTGGCTAGAACTTCCAGAAATATGTTGAATAATAATGGTGATAGTGGGCATCCTTGTCTGGTTCCAGTTTTAAGTGGAAAGGCCTTCAGTTTTATACCACTCAGTAAGATGTTTGCTGTAAATTTGACCTAGATGCCTTCAATCAACTTATGAAATATGTCACCTCTGCCTATTTTCTTAAGTGTTCTTGTTAGAAAGGAATGCTGAATTTTATCAAATGCTTTCTCTGCATCTATTGAAAGGCTTAGATGGTCTTTATTTTTGCTTCTATTGATATGGTGTATTTCTTTTACGGATTTGTGTATGTTAAACCAACCTTCCATCCCATGGATGAAGACTACTTGATCATGATATATAATTTTTTTTAATAAGTAGCTGAAATCTATTAGCTACAATCTTGTTGAGTATTTTTGCCTTGATATTCATTAGTGAAATTGGTCTGCATTTCTCCTTTTTAGTTAGGTCCTTTTCAGGTTTTGGAATCAAGATGATGTTTGCTTCATAGAACATGTTAGGAAGGTTCCTTCCTTCTCAATGTTTTGGAATAGATTTTACAATATAGGTACAAGCTTTCTTTGAAGGTTTGATTGAATTCTAATGTGAAGTCTTATGGTACTGGGGTTTTTTTAATTGGAGGTTTTTTAATTGTTTCAGCAATTTCAGTGCTTGATATTGTTCTGTTCAAGAGATCTTTTTCTTCCTGGTTAAGTCTAGGAAGATGGTGTGATTACAGGTATTGGTCCATTTTCTCCACATTGTCAAATTTCTGAGCATAACGTTTTTGGCAGTAATAAAAAATAGTGCCTTGTATCTCTGTGGTGTCAGTTGTTATTTCCTCTTTTTCATTTCTTTTTGAGGTTATTAAAGATTTTACTTTTCTATTTATGGTTAATTTGGCCAATGGTGTTTAAATTTTATTTATCTTTTTGAAGAACTAACATTATGTTTAAGTCATTTTGAGAACGATTATATTATTTTCAATTTCATTAGTTTATGACTTAATTTTTGTTATTTTGTTTCTTCTGCTATGTTTAGGATAGAATTCCTTTTCCTTATTTATTTCTTTAAGAAAAAATAATGTCTTACAGTTGTATCCATGTTGTTGAAATATTTGGTATTTCATTCTTTTCTGTGACTGAATAATATCCCACTGTGAATATATGAGGTCAGAAAACTAAGTTCTCGAATCTCATTGCTGAATACAACCGTGGTCACCATTAAAGCACTCCCATGGCCATCTGGTGACCATAGTGCTATTCAGCAAGGAGTTATGTAGAATGTTTTCTAGGATAAGTTTGAGAGCTTAATTTTCATTTCTTCATAAGACAATGGTTTTGTCAGACATTCCAGAACAACAACAACAAAAGACTTCCAAAATTTATTTGATGAGTGGACTAGGCACATCAGTGTACAGCTTCCCAAGGGCAGCACCTCAAAGGTGACCAAGATGACATTCAACCAAGAGGCACGTAGCACTTCTTCTAAGATGTTTGTGAACCTAATTGTCCAACTGCATTTGCCATGTTTTTCTTTATCTATTCCTCCTTTGAGGGACATTTAGGTTAATTTCAAATCTTGGCTATTGTGGATCCTGCTGCAACAAACACAGAAGTGCAGATGCTGCTTTGTATATTGATTTCCTGATTTCCTTTCTTTCAGATATATACCCAGTAGTGGAGTCGCCAGATCATATGGTAGTCCTATTTTGAATTTTTTGAGGACCCTCCATACTGTTTTCCATAGTGGCTGTACTCCCACTGGCAGTGTACAGGTGTTCCCCTTTCTCTTTATCCTTCTTAGCATTTATTATTGCCTATCACTTTGATAAAAGCCATTTTACCTGGGGTTGAATAGTATCTTATTGTAGGTTTGATTGCCTTTGTCTGATGTGTAGTGAATTTTTTCATATACTTATTGGCCATTTGTATATTATATTTAGAAATTCCAAGCACTAAAACTGTCAAATTGTCGAGTAGTTTGTCAAAATCGAATATATTTCAAAAGACTACTTAAGAAATACTAACTGACACATTGAATATAAATGCCATGTAAATGTGTGTGTGTGTGTGTGTGTGTGTGTGTGTGTGTGTGTGTATATATACAGAGAGAGAGAGAGAGTAAATATACATATTTTGTCTTTTTCTCTAGTTAACAAAATGTTAAATTGCTTGCATAGGTAGTAAAATATAAAATTGCTAAAGTCAGTACATTGGTAAAATTCAGAAAATAATCCCAAGAAGTAAAGTAACTTTCATGATAAGTCATGCCACAGGATAACTAGTGAAGGAAAATATGAAAGACTGAGAGTGTATGCTTTTATTAGTGAGTGATCCAGGCTTAGTGTAAGTTCAAATGCACTGAAGTTATTATTTGAAGTTAAATATTTTTTTCCCAGAAACTTCCAACCATATATTTTTTAAAAAGTACTGTTATGTCTTGTTCAAACAAAAATAATATTAAATTATTATTGAGGATTTTCTTTCTCTGTTAAGAATAACCTGATTATTACATATGCTTCAGATATTAATAGTACAAAATATAAAAACCTTTAAAACAATAAACAAGTATTGTTAATGCTAAAATAAAGTTGGAAATAAAAATAATAAAGGAATATTACCTTAGATATAGATATATCTAAAAGGACATATGTAGTGTTAAACATTTAGTTTATTTAACCTATTTGTTTAATTCAATATATCACAACATATGCAGTTAGCTCTTGATAATAAAAAGTAAAATATGTATGCATGTACAATATATATAGTTATATGTACACATGTTTATATATGCATACGTTCATATATAAATGTGTAGGTATATTCACATGTGTAGGTATATAAATGTATATAATATGTGTGTATGAATTAATACTTTTCAACATATCAATGTTGAAATAAATGATATTAATATTTTATGTTTTAACTATTGATAATTAGAAAGGTTACCCTGACTTTACAGTCTACCATGATAAAAAGTTTTCCCCTGGCTAGCTGAAATATTATACTTGTTTTGAAAGATAATAGTCAACATCTATGTCTGTTTCCCCAGAGTTGATCAGCATTATACGCCCATCACAGATGGTACTAATGACACTCTCAGTGACAATGGAGTCACTTGGTATGGATGACTACGTGGTCTGTACCACCCAGCAAACTAAAATCACAGCCTGTCCACTCGTACATCATAGATATGATCAACAGTAGGCTATTAAAGCTATAATACAGCAATAACCCATCATAGAAATAATAATTCTATTAAATCTGTACAGCAAAGGGAATATGATAATGCCAGGGTATGAAGTACAATGTTTTAAATTATTTTAGGAGTTACATGTTAAAAGATCAACAAGGTAACTTGAGGATCTTAACTTTTAACCTCATGCCAGATAATTTTAAATCCAGAAAGAAAATAATTGATCTATTCTTAAGTTATTATTTATCATTTCATCATACCCGATAGTATTAGTTCAATAACTAAATAAGGTCTTATTCAAAATTATAATGGAAACAAAAGAGGAAAGCAGAATTACTGGAGCATATGATGATAAAATTGTCAATAAAATAATTCTGAAGTGCATTTGGCTGCACCAGCCTCAAGGATGATGGGGATTAGGCTCAGGTAATAATCATAGTGTATTCCATGTTAAGACCTTATACTGCCATCGTTAGCTGGAATATACTACAATTTTCATGACCCATTTAAGTTTCCCATCCTGGGTAACCTGAAAACCACATGAACTATATCCTGTCATCCCCCTAACTCCAAATTTCTGTTACCAAATTTGTTAGTTTTATATCCTTGACATTTATTCCAAATCATTTTGTCACGTTCCTATCTAATGATGATGCTGTAACTAAATCTTATCTGTACTATTATAAAAATTGTGACTCTCTGTGAACCTCCATTCTTGCCTTGTTCAATTCTTCTTGTATATATCTTTTAGAAAGACCTATTCATTTAGTTAGTTATTTTCATTTTTTCATATTCTTTTCCTTAATTTTTTTCATTTAATGGCAATGATGACCCAACATACCAAAATATCTGGTATGCAGCTACAGCAGTTCTCAAAGTTCATGGAACCAAGGGCCTACGTCAAAAAGACAGAAAGGTCACAAATCAACAACCTAATGTTACAACCCCGGGAATTAGAAAAACAGGAGAAACCAAACCCAAAGCTAATAGTAGAATAGAAATAACAAAGACCAGAGAACACTTAAAAGAAAAATGTTGTGCCAAATAAAAAGCAATACAAAGTATCAACAAAACAACAAGTTTATTCTTTGGAAAGACAGCCAAGAAAAGAAGAGAGGACACAAATGCACTCAATCCGAAATAAACAAGCGGACATGACATCTCATACTGTAGAAATACAAAAGGTTATTAGAAACTACGAAGGCCTTTATGCACACAAACTGGAAAATCTAAAGAAAATGGCACACACAGCCCCATGCTTGAATAAGAAAGAAAAATAAATCAGAATAGACCAATAATGAGTGAGACTGAATCAGTAATAAAAAGTATTCCATCAATAAAAAGGTCAGGACCAATCAGATTCACAGTTGAATTCAATTCTTCACATATAAGAACTGGTACATAACCTCCTGGAAATGTTCCATAACATCAAGAAGGACAGAAGCCCCCTTAACTATTCCTACAAAAACAGCATCCTGTCCCTCAGCATATGCAAAAATTAACTCTGGATGGATTACAAACTTAAAAGAACTAACACCAGGAAAATTCCAGAAAATTTACCAAAAACTCTCCAGGACTATTGTTTAAGCAAATAATTTACAACTAACACCACAAAAGCAAATCCAACAAAAGCAAAAAATAAATAAAGGGGATTAATTAAACTACAAAGATTTACACAGCAAAGGAAATAATGAGAAGGAGAAAATAGCCTAAAGAATGGGAGAAAATACCAAGTAGACATCTAAGGAGGGTCTAAGATCAGGGATTTACCAGGAACTCAAACAAATTGCAAGAAAAATAAATAAATAAATAACCCCATTAAAAAGTGGGCAAAAGACAAGAACGGAATTTTTCAAACGTAGATAAAGCAATGGTTAATAAACATATGATAGATTTCTCGTCATTACTAATCGTGAGGGAAGTGTTAAAATCACAATGAGATACCATCTCAGCCTTGTCAGAAGGGCCATTATTAAATAGTACAAAACCAATTGAGGTTGGCATGGACGTGATGAAAGGTGAATGCTTACGCCCTTTCAGCAGGAATTTAATTTAGTACAACCTCTAAGGGAAACGGTAGGAGAAGTAATGAACTGAAAGCAGACCTACCACTTAATCCAGCCTATTATTACAGGGTATCTACAAATGCACGCATATGGTCATGCAACACAATTCGCAATCCCCGAGATGAGGAATCAACGTAACGGCCCACCAACTGATGAGCAGGTAAAGGTAACTTGATGTGTGTGCACACACACACAGACACACACACACACACCATGAACACTACTGAGTCGTAAAGAAGAACGAAATAATGTCTTTTGCTGCAACTTGGACTGAACTAGAGAACATTACCCTAAGTGAAGCATCGTAGGAACAGAAAACAAACACTGCATGTACTCAGTTGTAAGTTGCCGTGAAACAATGTGTATAAATGCTCACATGCTCAGTGATATAATGGACTCCAGAAACTCAAAAGTGGGTGAGAGGGAGGAAACTCAAAAGTGGATGAGTGGGAGGCGGGAGATCTATCAGGTACAGTGCACACACTATTCAGGTGATGGGTGCGCTAAAAGCCCTGGCTTCAGTATTATACGATTCATTCAATCTATCAGGTACAGTGCACACACTATTCAGGTGATGGGTACACTAAAAGCCCTGGCTTCAGTATCATACGATTCATTCAATCTATCAGGTACAGTGCACACACTATTCAGGTGATGGGTGCACTAAAAGCCCTGGCTTCAGTATCATA
>CAUYPK010124019.1:0-25355 GCA_963574355.1 Loris lydekkerianus | reverse complement strand
AATAAGGGTAGCAGGGGAAGAAGGTAGGGTGAAAAACAATGTAGGCCCGTCCACAGGGGATTTTCTAGAATTTCTTTTCTTCTCTTTTCTAGATCTTCTTGGAGTGTTTTGATCTTGTTTTGCACGATCTCAGATCTGTTTCTGTGTGTACCTGGAAGGTCAGCAGGATCTCAGCTCCTGCTCCTTTCTCTCCACTCCGCTCCCTGGAGGGACAGACCTTTCCAGGATTTAGTCCAGTCCCCAGTCCTCCTCCCTGGAGCTCAGTGAAAAAGACTCTCCAGCTGGCTTGATCCCTCAGGGATTCCACCCGCAGGCTTTGCCCCTGGGTCACTGGACTCCCTCACCACGCTTTCTGCGCCAGTTTTCCTCTGCTCCAGACTTCTTTGGCTCCTAGAGTCCCTCGCTGTCGTCTCACTATGCCCTCACAATGATATTTCTGGGCAAGACAATCCAGTGAGAGGTGACTAGAGTCCCCTCTCCCTCATCTTACAGACAGCAGCTGGTGAGGCGATGTCTCTAGCTCGCCATCTTGAAGCCGATTCAATTTTAGTAATTTTAAATAATTTAAATTTAAATAGTTATGTGTGGTCGATGGTTAATCACTAGGGCATCATGACTTTAGAGCAACAGTCCCCAACCTTTTTGCACAAGGGACCTATTTCATGGAAGACAATTTTCTGTGGACTGTGGGTGAGGGAATAGTTTCAGGAAGATTTAGGGCATTACATTTATTGTACGTATTATTTCTATTATTATTACACTGTAGTGCACAACCTGGATCCCTCCCCGGTGCAATTTACAGTAGAGGTTCATGCTCCTACAAGAATACGTTACTGCTAGGTTGACAGGAGGTGGAGCTCAGGCAGAGGTGCAAGCAATGGGGAGTGGTTGTAAATTCAGATGAAGCTTCATTTGTTTGCTTCCCACTGTGTGGCCTGGTTCCTAACAGGCCATGGCCTGGTATTGGTCTGCTGGGCCCCAGCTTTAGACCATTATTCTCTATTCAGTGCAAATCATGTAAAAACATTTTATGATATGTTAAATAATTAGTGATTGTGCTGAAAGAAAAGCAAGAAAAGTAAACTCTTTGAAATCGCTGCATAATAATTATGACTCTGTAAGTCCCTATCCCATTATCAGAACACCCATGCACGTACAAAATAATTATACTCAGTCATATTTAATATTTTGCTCATTTTAAGCCATATAAAAACATAGCTTCACACATAGTTTGCAATTTTATTGATACGAAAGTATATCAAATTACAGCAGTCCTCCCTTATTTGTGGTTTCCCTTTCTGTGGTTTCAGTTACTTGTAGCCAACTGCAATATGAAAATAGTAAATGGAAAATTCCAGAAACATGCAATTCATACATTTTAAATAACCTGCCATCCTGAGTGCCCTGATAAAATCTTGCTTCATCTTATTCCATCCCACTCTAAATATAAATCATGGATCCAGTGGCTCCGTGGTGTATATCCTTCCCTTGTGTTAGTCACTTAGTAGCCTTCCTAGTTATCAGATCAAAAAAGCACAGTATATGTAGCGTTCAGTACTATCTGCAATTTCAGGCATCTACTAGGAGTCTTAGAATATATTTTCCACTGATAAGGGGAGGCTACTGTAGAAAGAGAAATCATATGTTTTTTATGTATGGCTTTATGTATACGGCTTTATGTACATCTTTTAAATATTTAGACATATGGTATATGACCTTCCCTTTTCTCTTTTCCCAAGTCTGGAATAAAAAAGTGATAGAGGATAAGGTTGAAGGCATTATATTGCAGATGAATAGATTCCTAGGCCATTCCAGGTCTGAATATTATTTTAAGAAAAATTTAATTGAGTATTAAAAATGGAGCCATACAATGCCATATTGTAAAAAGATCTGGTAGAGAGCTGTGAAGGAAGGAACAGAGGAAGATTGGGCTAAAGAAGGAACACACGTCAACTCTATGTGTGAAATGATAAGGGCTCCAAACTCACAGTGGTAACAATGTAAATGTAAATTTTAAGTAAAGAAGACAATTCACCAAAGGGAGAATTTACATGTTGTTCCCTGGAAATTTAGGAACATGGAAAAACAATTAGGGCTGAAGATAGTGGCATTAAATGAGAAACAAGTAGATTTTTTTCAAATCATCACCTGTGGCAAAGGCATGGCATTGGTAGAGTCCTTAGGTCATGTTATAGTCTCAATTTTCAGTTGTCTGTGAAACTGTAAGTGTGTCAGTTGAATTCTTCAAGCATTTGTCTTCTGTAATACGAGAATAATAAGAATACATGCCTCAGTAGATGACTATGGGGATCCATTGAGTTAGTGTGGGTAAAAATACTTAATGTAATTCTAACCACTGTGTAAAGTGTAATGATAAGAAATCACTTTATATTTTCGTGCTAATAATGATAATTATTATCCATGATTATATGGTCTGTCTCATGTTCAGGTTTCAAATATTCATAAAAATCACCCACTTGGTGGTTTTATTTTATTTATTCTTTTTTTTCTTCTTCTTCTTCTTCTTTTTTTTTTACTGTTAACCAGAGAGACATATTATTTTCTTTAGTTAAACATACTAGCTGGGAGTGGTGGGTCACATCTGAAATCTTAGCACTGTGGGAGTTCAGGGCAGGAGGACTGATTGAGCACAGGAGTTTGAGACTACCATGAGCAAGAGTGAGACCCTGTCTCTACTAAAAATAAAACTATTAGTTGGGCATCATGGCAGGCACCTATAGTCCCAGTTACTTGGGAAGCTGAGTCAGGAGGATCTCTTGAGCTGGGGAGTCTAAGATTGCAGTGAGGCATGATACCATTGCACTCTATCCTGGGTAACAGAGCAAAACTCTACCACAAAACAAACAACAAAAATGCTAAGATGTTTCTGGATTCTAACTCCATCATTTATAAAGATCCCAACACTATGCAACCATGGCTACAAGTATGACAAATATGATAAATTATTCTTGAATGACAAGCAAAAAGATTTTATCATGCATTTGTAAAGGTTATTATTTCAAGAAAATAGGAGCAATCCAATCATTTCTGTTTATACTGAGTGGAGGTAACTATTTGTCATGGCCTGAATGTTTAGTACCAAATGAATGGGCAGAGTATGAGACAGAGAAAAAGAGAGAGAGAGAGAAATGGAGAGAGAGAGAGAGAGAGAGAGAAAGAGAGAGAGAGAGATTTCTGAAGTACATGTTGTTCAGAGCATATCACTGAATACTTCAAGAGGTTTCTAAATTAATAAATAGACTGTTTTTAGTTCCTTACCCTTGAGAAGTTTTATTTCTTTGATCAGGATGAGTAAAATTAAAATTTATGCCTATAATTTCCTATAGATCAAAACAAGCCCATAGAGTCAATGCAAACAAAGTTGGCAGATGGAGAAAATTCAATAACCAAACACTGGGGTTTAAAGGATATGTTATCACCAGAAATAGCTTCTAGACATCTTAGGGCTTGTTACATTCATCTTATGGTTTCACTGAGCTAACTACAGTAGTATTCATATTGCAATTAATATTATAAACCCTGTTACAGTTACGCCAATTATGATTACTTCAAAGAGATACTTTTTGAACAGCTCAGAAAAATACCCTAACAAGAAGATCAGTCAATAAATCCATAAATACACTTAATGCTGCATATGTCATCAGAAACTATTTGCTTTTTCAGAACATCCCATTTGAGGCATACCTATCCAATTTAATAATCAAAAAAGCTCACTCAGCATCAAATTCTTCAAATCATTTTCAATAATTGCAATAATACCAGAAACCCACTTCTTAGTGAACTATATCCCACAGTATGCACTTTGTCTGAAAAAAGAAAAATCATTGAATGCCAGTAACAGCCACACGTTATTATCATTTTTACAAAAAGAAAACTGACACTGATGTTTCAGTTTGTCTAGAGACATACACAGCTAAAAGTAATAGAATACTGCTCCCATCATACCACCCACCTTGGGAACAAAGTGACTGTGCAGGGAAGGTCCCAGGTTTGGGCTTATTCCTGACACCCTGTCTTTCTCTGATTTTCCAACCACCTGAAACTGAAACTCCAGCACCCTCCAGAAAACTCTCTAAACTTCTCCAGAAACATTTCTAAGGAGGCAAAGCTAACAAACAAAACTAGCTAACACAAAGCTAACCCAAGCAATTTCAAAATCTCTGTATATGTCAGTATCACAATCCCTAGAAGGCAAGTTTATTTTTTATCATCAGGGCACCCATTCCATATGTTTTGAATGTCCTCTAATATTATATCATTATCACCTCTCTCCAACTCCCAGCACCTTTTCATTCTGCCCCCTGAAGAATCGCATACAGTAGTTCCTGAATGATCTCATTCTAATTCAAAGCACACATTTCACTGAAAACACCGTTTCTTATGTAGTTTCTCAAGTGTTTGCCCTCTTACCACTGAGCTTAGAAGTAGAATCAAGGTATTTCTTGTTTTTCACTTTCACTCTCTCAGAAAACATCCCCATTAAGGGTAAGTATCACTGACATATCTCCTGCTATAGTCTTCCTTTCTGTAGGCTTGCATGCATGCACCCTACCTCGTTTCCTCTCCCTCATTTATATGTGTGTGTGTGTGTGTGTGTGTGTGTGTGTATAGATATACCTTGCATTGGCCAACAAAACTAAATACAAAAAATATGCTGTATTCAGGAAACAAACTTAAAATAATTCAATTCAGAAAAATAAAAAAAAAATACAGTATAGGCAAAAAAGAACATAGAGTTCAAGAGATTTTCTCTAAATTTTCAGTTTTGCTTTAGACATTTATATTGGATAATGACATATAAGAAGCCTCAAACTTTTGTAAAGAAATGCATTAAGGCAACGAAAAATACAATAATCCATTTAACATTGTCAAAATGTATTCAACAGACTTGTTTTGAAACAGCATGTCATATACTTGTATTTCCAGGATTACATTACTCCAACTACAGAGATATATAATTCTTGAAATGCGTTCTTATCATTAGTGCATTTTAGATTATCTTTCTTTTAATGGCAATAGAAGGGTTCACGTACTATTTATTTTTATTCAAAAGCATTCTAGGACAAACCTTTCATTAAGTGTAAACCATTCATTTACACTTAAGTGTAAATGGATTGAATTCTACTACTAAATATATATGTGTTTTCACATTGGGCAACATTGCAGGGTGATAAAGATAAGGGATAAGATGCATAATTATTATTTACCCACTAGATCAAATAAAGAAGCAAAAAGGGCAAAAATACTTGAAGTTATTGAGTGCTGAACTGTCATTGATATGGAGTTAGAGAAAAGACTACTAGAGATTGGAAATATCATGGGAAGTAGCAGCACAAAAAGCTTATTTTAAAGAATCCTTTGAAAACGGACTTGCCTGTCTGATATGCCTTTAACAAACTGCAAATGCATCAGTAAAATTTAAGCAGTGTTGAGAAATAATAATTAATATTTCTTTCTTAATATTAGCATCCTAACAATATCATCTATGTCCAGTCTTTCATCAGAATATTTTGAGAAGGCTTAATAATTATAGGAACTTATTCTCACTAACCTATTCATTTCTAATTAAATCATACCATTTCCTCAAATCTCTTTTCGTTAACCAGAATGTTTCATTTGCAATATAATTAATTCAATCAGAATATTGGAAAATTTTCAAGGTGCCTGAAGTGATGCTCTACTTTATAACGTATCAAGGTTTTTTGTCTAATACAGTTTCTCGTTGATGTTCTGATTTTCCTATACCCTGGAGCTTTCTCTCACTCTAAGTTTAGCCTTTGTTTAAACTTCTCCTCTGGGGGGGGTTGTTTGTTTGTTTTGTTTTGTTTTTTAAATCATCAGCCTCTGTGTATCCAACCAAAGCGAGCCCTCTGAAAACTTTTCTGTGTCTAACTAGTCCTTCTCAGAAGATGGCACTGTTATTTAAGCTATACAATTTGTAAACAGGGCAAGGTAATTATTCTTATAAGGTTTTATTTTTTGTAAAACAATAGGATGTCTGTGTGATTAAAATTAACATTGGCTCATGCAAAAAACAAAAAATGAACTAAACAAATTCCCCATGAAATATGGTTAAATTAAAATCACAAAAATTTAAATATCACAAAATGCCCAAGTAAAATTTAATGTTAAATTGCCATCTTTTGCATTCTTATTTTTGCTAAATGCAACTTAATATTCAAACAATTTTAAAGGTATCTTTATAAAAATAACATTAATTTGATACAAAAGCTAACAACCAAACACTCTCACTTATTACTTCAAAAAAATCAAATGATCAGTAAATTGACCTCATATAATTTATGTGAATAAATATTTTTCAGATATGTGCATATCTAATTTCTATAACTCAGTAATAGAGGCCAGAGTTCTACTGAATGTGGGGTTGGAGGGGGTGCATGGTAAAGAGTATTTTAATACCAAGCTAATCACTTGTTAGCAAAGTAAAATTAGGTCTTTATGGATCTCAGATTTATCCATAAAATATAAATGATAATACTGAAAATATGTGCTTATAAGGATAAGGGATAATGTGCATATTATTATTTACCCACTAGGTAAAATAAAAAGGCAAAAAATGGCAAAAATCAAGAAACAAGATTAGAAGGAATATCTCTCTTCTAACAACAGAAATGTTTTGTACATACATTTCAATATTTGCATTGCCACATTGCATGGAAGAACACCAATGGTGGCCTTGTAACTTTGTCTTTTGCATCTGGCAGCTGGTTCCAGCTCCAGCTAAGCCAGGAGGTCATATTACTTTTTCTATTTACCAAGGGGAGCCTGCTAGAAAAGAACTTTGTACATATACTGTGATCATCAGGAAACAATATCTTAAAGATTTGTTTTTGTAAAGCTGAATTTCGGGTCTCTCCTATCACCTAATAGTCTACATCCAGAATATACAGGCTGTTTACTAGTTTGACTTTAGCCAAAATTTGTAGTACCTATCATTTATTGATTTCCATTTCCAAAATTAAAACAAAACTATCAAGCAACATTCTTAGTAGCCAATGCGGATTAGCTGAATTTTAGTTTTTGCCAGGAAAAACATTGAGAGGGGACCTTAATATGTCACTCACTGCATTGCGTTCCCACTCACCCACTCACCACCACTTTCAATCACAAGTCTGGGCAAATTGAAGCATTCTTCAATTATAGATGGGGCTCCCCATGAGGGGATTCTCAAGTCAGCCTCATTAAAAACTACTCTCTGTTATCTTTAAAGTGCCTAGGAAATAGTTTTCATGTTCTTTGAAGATGATCCATTTAACATTACAATATGGTACACAATGCATCCATATACCCTGGAATTATAAATACTCTCATAAGGCAAAGAATGAGGATAGTGGAAAGAAATGACTTCCTAAGGAGAAAGGAAGTGAAATCCTGCCTGGTGAGAAATGTGTTCTAAAGTTTTTCCCCTTAGAGGTGGTGATATTTGAGAGTTTCTGAGTAGTGGGTTTCAGAGATAACAAGGAGTGTCAGTGTACCACTCAGGAGCTCTGTGATGCCTTACACGTCTTATGGACGGCAAGATGGTAAGTGTGAAATAGACAAGCAGGTTGTCTACAACATGAACATTAAAGAAGTTGGTCTACCTCAGGGTTTTGAGGTTTTGAAAAATACAAACTCTGACCCAATTGTTCAGGAAAGAACCCAAGCAGGTGCATTTTAAAGGTGATCTTTAGGTGATTTGACTTAAAGTTTAGCTGCAAGCTTCCAAAAAAGATGTACAAATACAAAGCCAAGCCATAAATATGGCTGCCATAATCTAGAGAAGGTAAGCACAATGTCAGGGATCTTGCTATTTAGGGGTGAAAATTTGCATAAACTCTATAAAACAATCGCCAAAATTACTGTTACATCAACTCAATATATGGATGTAAAAAAGTAATTGCAGTTTGGGGCCATGAACTTTAAATCATTATGACTAAGCTCAACCACATCTTTATTAGCCAAAATAGGAACCATTACAATCAACACATGGTTACCAATGAGAAATAAGTTTGTTTATTACTGCAGTGTAAAAATGCATGCTTTGAGATTTGATGAACTTTCGGAAAGCATTTTCTGCATCCTGCTGGTTGTGGAAGCCTTCTCCCTGCAAAAAGATGTCAAGATGCTTGAAGCTGGTTGGGGAGAAGTCAGGTGTATATGGCAGATGAGACAAAACTCTGCAGCCAAATTCGTTAAACTTTTGAAGCATTAGTTGTGCAACGTGCAGTTGGGCATTATCATGAAGAAGACCTGGGACATTTCTGTTGCGCAGTGCCAGCTACAGGTATTGCAGTTTTTGATGCATCGCATTAATTTTCTCAGTGTATTTCTTAGATGACAATGGTTTAGCCAGGATTCAGAAAGCTGCAGCGGATCTCAACCTCTTTGAAGATCCAACGACCCCTTCACAGGGGTCGCTGAAGACCATCCTGCATATCAGTTTGTTTCTTATTTTGTTTTTGTTTTTTTTGCAGCTTTTGACCGGGGCTGGGTTTAAACCCACCACCTGCGGTATATGGGGCTGGCGCCCTATTCCTTTGAGCCACAGGTGCCACCCTGCATATCAGATATTTACATTATGATTTGTAACAGTAGCAAAATTACAGTTATGAAGTAGCAACAAAAATAATTTTATAGTTGGGGTCACCACAACATGAGGAACTGTATTAAAGGGTCACGGCATTAGGAAGGTTGAGAACCACTGGATTAAGTAAACAAGGCAGTGAAAGATACAATTCCAGTATAAGGAACAGCAGCGAATGTGCAAAATCCCTAGTATACAAGCACATTATTTGAAGAGCCTACTGGATCAGACTGGCAACAGACCACCAAATAGTGACCATAAGCCTTTTTTGGTGCAAGTTTGGCTTTGGGAAGCACTTTGGAGGTTCTTAGTGCAACCAGTGAGCTGGTCATCACCAGTTGTTATATGAAATCCACTTTTTGTCACATGTCACAATCCAATGGAGAAATGGTCAATTGCTCTGATTTTTAGTCAGCTCATGAGACACTCACTTAAAACCTTTTTCACTAGAATGTTTATTGTGGCTCAATTCATAATTGCTAAGTCGTGGAAGCAACCTAAGTGTCCATCAACCCACGAATGGATCAACAAACTGTGCTGCATGTATACCATGGAATACTAGTCAGCCATTTCAAAAGATGGAAACTTTACATCTTTTACATTTACCTGGATGGAGTTGAAATACATTCTTCTTAGTGAAGTCTCACAAAAATAGAAAAATAAATGCCCAATGTACTCCATACTAATATGAAATCAATATATAAACAATTGCATGCCTATAAGAACAATAAAACACAGATATGGTCTAGGATGGGGGTAGAGGAAGGCAGGACTAGGGAGGTGGGAGGTGGGAATGATTGACAGAAGAAGGGAGGGCATGAGGCTGGATCTCACTTCACTAATGTGCACACTGTGAGGGTGTATTACAGGCCCCCTGGGTGAGGAGCACTTTTACAAATGGAACTTTACCCTGGAAGAGAAAACAATATAACCAAAAAATTTGCACCCTCATATTAATTTGAAATTAAAAAAAGAACAAATTAAAAAAAAAATAAAAACTTTTTCACCTTTCCAATTGGCTTCAAATGCCAAATGATCATAGAATGGCCAACACTGAGTTCTTTGCTAACTTCTCATGTAGTTGTCAGAGGATCAGATTCAATGTCAGCTTCCGATGGCCAACACTCCTCACTTTCAAGGCTTTTATCTCCTTTGCAAAACTTGAACCACTACTGCAGGTATGTTTGTTAACAATTCCTCGCCCAAATGTGTTGTCGTGAGTTGTCTCTACTGCTTTATGACCTATTTTGAACTCGAATAAGAAAATGGCTCGAATTTGCTTTTTGTCTAACATCATTTCCATAGTCCAAAATAAGTATAAAATAAACAGCAAGTATTAAGTCATTAGCAAAAACTAAAGTGAGAAATACAAATTAACATAATGTATAACGTAACACATTTATTTAAGAAGGTATTCTGTTTTCAACAACAGAAAAGCCACAATTACTGTTGCACTAACCTAAATAAAAATCAATACTAAGAGTAATTGTCATTCTTTTAGATATTTCCAGAAATGCTGGTATAAGGGCATATGACCAACAAGCAATATTCTGTTAAAAAATATTGTCAATGGCATTGCTGCCACCCATGTAAAACCTTAACACATTAATGGACTCATTTCATCAATACACAAATGGCAGTCTACAATTTTTAGCTTCATTTCACCCGGCACTCAGGTCCATCTTTCAGTATGTTGCCAAGATGAGTAGACAAAGAATATTTCTTTTTTTTTTTTTTAAGTCACAGATACTTTTCTTTTATTACTTTTTTTTTATTTTTTGTGATTCATTGAGGACACAAAGAATCAGGTTACACTGATTGCATTTGTTAGGTAAAGTCCCTCTTATAATCGCATCCCAGAGAATATTTCTGAAAACCACAGCCTAACAATGACGCTTTTCTCTTTTGATCTCTGATGAAATTGCGTTTATTTTATAGTTCAGCAGCCTTCAGTGTCTTATTAAGAAAAAATTATTCTCTACCCTACACATACGATACCCACAGTACTCACTTCAGTGGCAGCGTTAGCCCAAGTCTATGGCAAACCTTTTTATATAAGGTAAAATAAAATCATTGAATAAAAAAGTCATTAAATTTGGTAGCAAACCAAGACAAAACCTACATTTTTGATGTTACCCTCAGAGGTGTTCATCTACTAGTTTCAAATAAAAAGACATATTGATCTCCTATGGGATATACATTTCTGTCTAAAACATGTATTATAAAAATACGGTATTTTTATGCCCATTCTATTCATCCTTAAAACTCTCCCATGGAGTCTGGAAGCAAAACTATTGTCATCATAATAGAAAGATCCCATTTATCTTTCTTTTTTAACTTACTGTCTTATAACTAAATATTAAGGTTGAGTTTTTCAGAGGTTCTATGACATGATATTGAAATAGACATTAACATGCTTATGAGTAATCAGCTGCCTTCTATTAAGCCAGATATTTAGAAGATTTTTGAAAGTGTAAAACAGTATCACACTTCTAATTTTTGTTATGGAAAATATAGTTTTTTTAAATAAAATTATTATGTTATTGTGATTGTATTAGTTGTATCAATAGGTAACGGGTTTATTATTGCTATTCTGAAATAATAAATACATGAGAGTTGTCCAGAAACTATCCAGCCAAGTCTGTCTGTATTTTGCATATTATATGGCTGGATACTTTCCAAACAGCTCTCAAATATTTTGCTTTCTTTTCCCTCTTAACTTCTACCATGGTAAATATTGAGAAGTTTGAGCCACTTAAACAGAAGCTTTCTAGGATCGTTCAAAAATTGTAAGAGTTTAAATGATTCCTCTGAGACCAGAAAGTTTGAGGACTACTTATCTAAAGACACGACTCTTTCTATCTGGTCTTTATTTATCTTAAAAACGTTGATGTAGCAGTTCAGGAATTTTGAGCTTCTCGTAAAGAAAATAAACACTTAACTCTAATTCTATTATTTTCAGAGGTGCCTTAGAAAATCTAAAGTGAAGGTAAATATTACAGTAAGTTCAATAAGCAGGAACACATCACCATTCGTGATGTTGAGTGAAATTCTGAGAAATAGCAGCAGAATAAAAAGAAAAGAACCATTTCTGTCACAAAGTGTTATGTATTTACTTATTAACCTTTGCCTTCTCTTATAGCATATCGTGATTTAATATGTATAAAAACTTAAAAATTTTTAACATCAATAATTTTAATTTTAATTTTAATTTTTAAAAATATAATGTAGGGCGGCTTCTGTGGCTCAAGCGAGTAGGGCTCTGGTCCCATATGCCGGAGGTGGTGGGTTCAAATCCAGCCCCGGACAAAAAAATAAAATAAAATAAAATAAATAAATAAATAAAAATAAAAATTGTAAAATATAATGTAAAAATAATTTCAACTCAAAAGTATTTTCACTTCATGTGTTTCTCATTTTGTGATTATGAAAAGACCATCAAATGACAGCTACAAAGCAACTTACCAACTGTCCATTTCATAGGACAAAGCATCCTATCTGGTATTAATTACAGTATGCTTCTCTTTCTTTCTTTCTTTATTTTTTTTTTTTTTTTTTGTAGAGACAGAGTCTCACTTTATCACCCTCCGTAGAGTGCTCTGGCATCACAGCTCACAGCAACCTCCAACTCCTGGGCTTAAGTGATTCTCTTGCCTCAGCCTCCCGAGTAGCTGGGACTACAGGCGCCTGACACAACACCCGGCTATTTTTTTGTTGCAGTTTGGCCCAGGCCAGGTTTGAACCTGCCACCCTCGGTATATGGGGCCGGCGCCCTACCAACTGAGCCATATGTGCCACCCAGGTTCTCTTTATTTAAAAAATAATTTTTTGAAAGAACTCAGAAGAAAGCTAATTTTTACCACCACACTCTGAAAAGACACCTAAATCTTATTATGAAATTGCTGGTTCAGGGTTAGACTACTTCTGAGAAAAATCTGCCAATCAAGTTAAAGGGTATGGTGGCCTGTCAATCCTTGTCCAGAAGCAATTAGAAGAAAATGACCTACAGCATTTCCATTTGTACAGAGAAAATTTAAAGGCCTGTCTCAAAAGGTGAAAGGCTATTTTATTAAGCCATTGCTGACAGAGAAAGGAGACTCTCTTGATGGGAGTTCAGCCCATAAATAATGTTGCCCTAGAAATAAGCAGTGGCAATCATGCCCTGGGACTAAAAAGGAATTAGGGCAAACACCAAATACAAAATAACAAGCTCACATTACAAGAATTTGCTTGGCATTACATTTGTATGTGTGTGTATGTTTTAAAAATGACATTTTGGTAGGCCTCTCAGATTGTATTAATGTTTGGTATGTGTAGGACTTTGGGTATTTTAAGGTTATTAAAAGTAAAACATGATCTGTCTTTTATGTTCATAATATCAAAAGTGAAAACCTGATCTTTCTTGTATATTCTTTTTTTTTATTGTTAAATCATAGCTGTGTACATTAGTGCAATCACCTGTACCCATTCTAAGATCTTTCTTATATATTCTTAATATCGAGTATGATGATTAATATTTCCCACCTAGCAAGTGTGCTATAGTTAGTAGAATAGGCTTTCAAGATTCTGACGAACTGTTTTTTTCATGTGTCTCTGCTAAGAGCTTGAGTATAAATAGATTCCCCATTTCTCTTTATGAAAGAATAAAAATGACAATTTTACCTTAAGATATGGTGAACATTAAGATAACTAATATGTATAATCATTGGACACCCATGCACACTGGTAACTCTCCAGGGAACTGGAAACTGGATCAGAGTGTGGAGGGGAGACAGTGTTCTAATTACCTGTTGCAGTGGTTTTGCTTTTGTGTTAAATCTTGGTTGTGTCTGGGATTAGAAGCAATCATTGAAAACAACCAGCCTATATAAATATGAGATAAAATTGTTGGTAGTGGTATAAAATAAGGAAAATATAAGGCACCTTTAAGCAAGTATAGTCTGGGTTCAAATCCCATTCAGTGTCCTCACCTGAAAGATAGAAATGATGATCATTACCCTAAAGCAGTGGTTCTCAATTAGAAGCAATCCTCTCCCCCAGCAGATATTTGGTTATATGTAGAGACATTTTTGGTTATCACAATTAGGGGGAGTGCTACTGGCATTGGGTGGGTAGAGAGCAGGATTGCTTGCTGCTAAAATAAACATCCTGTAAAGCACAGGACAGTTCCCCCATCCCCAAACAAATAATTATCTGACCCAAAATGTCAATCATTTCCCAGATAAAGAAAATCTGATGTAGATGGCTATTGTGAATCTCCAGACAAATTTTCTCTATGAACACACCTAGCAGAGTACCTGGGACACTATGAGTGCTTAAAACACTACTAGTTCCTGTGTCAGATGCACTCTTCTACAGCATTGTTCTAAATTTGAGCCTGTTGAGCCCACTATGTATTTTATTAGCCGTATTTGCAATTTTTCCACTAAATTCCTGAAATTGTCCATTAAAGCCCAAAGACAGTTTACATGTGTCATAAAGATGTCTCCAAGACCTCTTACATTTATGAGCTCCAGGTAAAATGATCTTTCTTCTAGTGTCTGATGAGGCAGAATGGAACTGAGGTGGGAAAAAAACAAGATTTCCCCATATGCCAAGATCCACTGTCTGCAACTCTGCCTTTTCTTTGCTGTATGATCTTCAGTGTCTTCCTTATTTGAGTATTGAAGTTTTTAGACTCCTGCAGTTATGAAGCTGCTTTTAAAAACAGTAGCTGTAAAAAATTGGCTACATGACTTAAAAACATTTTCCAGACTCAAATACTTCTCATGTTTCTATCTAAGTCCAGTCCCCTTAAAGAATGAGTTGGTCAGTTTCTGAAAATGTGAATACAATGCAGTTTGAGCATAAAACAAGATTAAAATGATTGTAAAACAAATCAGAAAATCAGATAATTCTGAGTATTGATAGAAATCGGGGATTTAGGATGCTACATGAATTACTGGTGGGAGCATAGAATACATAGGTATTCCATTTGACCTACTACATAGATACTCTAAGATGTAGCAATCCTATTCTAAGGTGAAGAGGCATAATGACCTCCACTGAATTCTTATTTGTGGGGTCTTGGAATAGATGGAAGTTGGAGGTAACAAGGTTGTCCGGTTGTTAATACCCGAAGAAAGTAAATAGATGGAAACTGCTATTGTACACCAACGAATACTTTGCAGCAGATATTACCAAAGTCACAACAATATGGCTAGAACCTAAAACATGGAAAGAAAAGCAAACACAACAAAACAAAATATAAAATATCATATATATAAACTAAAATAGATGCTCATAAAAATACATATTTTGAAAATATAAAAGATACAATCAAGTCTATCTGAATACTTGTTCAGTTGTTAATAGGAGTGGAATAAGGGGTAAGGGAAGAAGAATAAAGGGCAAATAGGCAGGCAGGTGGGAAGGAAGAAAGGTATCTCGTACATACTAATGATGATAGTATATTATGAACTGAAGGGTGTAAAATTTAAATATGTATTTACATTTGTAATTTGAAATTTGTAGATTTTGAAAATGACACACGAGTTAAGAATTACAGGAAGGTGTTGGTGAAAAATTATTTGAACCACACCCCAAACACTGAAAGAGTAACTTCAATTAAAAATTGAGTAAAAGACAAATGGACAAGGATGGAAAAAAAAGACAAGCACTTCAAAAGAGAATCATTTGATGTTCAAAGAATCAAAACCATCCGTGAGGGATGTCAGTAACCCCCTGAAATTATTTTCCCCCAAATGATTCCATTATTAAGCTGTGGAGGTTGGAGGGGGTAAAAAGAACTCATGCTAATAGTGAGTTGGATGAATCAATACTCTTTTAACCAATTTTATTCTAATATATGATGGAAATTTAATATTTTAAAATGTAAAATGAACTAATTCGGAGTCCCATTTAAAAATAATAACATAAAGAAATTTTTGTTTAAATTATGGAATATATAATTTTTAGTTTGGACTTCATTAAGATTCCCTTGTTGTAGACTTTTCCTACTTCTGATTTATCCTAGAATACTAGTGAACACCTGTTCTTCTTCCAACATCCATTCTTCTAGTCCTGTTTCAGAAAAACCACCTGCACCTTGGCAGGTTGCTCTCTACCACCGTCTCCTTAGGACCTACAGCATCATTCTCCCTTTATCTCTAGTGGGAAAATGTCTTCTGTTACTTATGATAAAGTCTTTCAAAATTGCCCACAGCAGAGATTTTTTTGAATTTCTGTAAATAAAGATCTTTTTTCAGATCATATTCATATGCTTACTAGAAGTCATTGCCATCCGGGGAGCAGAGAGGCAATGGAGTAGGCAGACTGAGTATGTAAATACTAAACCCCTTAACTTGGGCACCAACTTCTTCTGTCTTTCATATATTTACCCCTTATGCTGTCACTCCAATAATTCTTTGATGCAACTGATAAATTTAATCTGTTTACCCAATCACATATCAGTGTTCCTCACCATTTTGTGTGCTTGTTTAAAATTTACTCAACTTAAAAATTCCTTGTGCAATAAAAAAAAGTACTCTCAAACCATTTGATTCTTCTAAACCTTCATTGCACTCACTAATTTAATTCATATCTTACCTAATGATACTTGTCCTCAAGCAGATATGTGAGACAGAGAAACAGAGAGAAACTAACCAATCCCATTTTAACTGTGTGAGCATCTATCCCAAGTAATCCTTTGTACTTCCTGGAAAGTCTACTATACCACTGGACACATTAATCTTTCACTCTTTGAGAGGATTATTTTATACCTTCTATCTCAACTGATCATCAAAGTCTCTTATGCCAAATAGCCAGAATTGAATTCTCAACCAAATAAAAAACAAATCAGGAGAATAGCCTCCTTTTATGTCCATTACCAAAATACCAACCAACTTGTATCTATACATACATTGTCTACATTTCCTCCTGTGAAAACCCTTGGCTTAAGTGTTCTAATATGAGGCCAGCTCTTCCACTGGCACAATGAGTCCCACTCCCTCTTTCCTCTTTAAGTGTGTTGCCTTTCTCTCCTGAATGATCAATCTTTCCTTTATATTAGATAATTTCCAATCATCACATAGATGTGCTATTATTTTCCCCATATTAATAAAAGAAAAATAAAAAAATAGACTTTCTTTGACCAACAATTTCCCAATTTCTGTTATGTTCTGTTTAAAACTATATTACTATATCAGAAATATTTCTGTATACTAATAATGGACTATCTGAAAAAAAGACATAAAAAAACCATTCCATTTACAATAGCTAAACAAAAGTAATATACTTACAAATAAACTTAACCAAGGAGCAAGTAGGTGAAAGACCTCTAAATTCAAAATTATAAAAGTTTGATAAGATAAATCAAAGAGTCCAGAAATAAATTTCAAGATGTCTCATGTTCACAGATTGAAAAAAATGATCATGGTAAAATGTCCATATTACTCAAAGTATCAAAGTGATCTACAGATTCAGTTTAATATTTATCAATATATCAATTATATTCTTCAGAGAAATAGAGAAAAATACTAAAATTCATATGTAAACACAAAAGACCCAAACTAGCCAAAGCAGTTCTGAGCAAAAAGGACGAAGCTGGAGGCATCACATCACTTGACTACAAAATATACTATAAATCTTTAGTAAATGAAACAATATGTTACTGGTGTAAAAACAGACACACAGACCAATGGAACAGAATAGAATGCCCTAAAATAAATTCACAAATTTACAGCCAACTGATTTTCAACAAAGATGCCAAGAGCACACATTGGGGAAAAGAGTCTTTTCTTTCATTCCTTCTTTTTTTTTTTTAATTTCAGATTAACATATGGGTATGCATCTGTAAGGCAAAGTCCCATTTCTAATTGAGTTCTTCACCCTGAAGGTGTTCCATATACCCTACATTGTATTCGAAGATAGTTTTTTCAATATATGTTGTTGGAAAAATTGGATATCCACATGTAGAAGAATCATATAGGACCCTCATGTCACATCATATACAAAAATAAATGCAAAATAGTTCAAATATTTAAAACCTGAAGCTATAAAACTAGGGGAAAAGCTATATGACATTCACCTAGACCATGGTTTTTTCATATGACCCCAAAAGTACAGGCAGCAAAATCAAATAGAGACAAATGAGATTATATCAAAGTAAAAAGCTTCTGCACAGCCCAGGAAACTATTAACAGAATGAAGAAACAAACTCCAGAATGGGAGAAAGTATATGTAAACTATACTCCCGATAAGGTGTTAATATCCAGAATATATGAGGAATTTAATTCAACAGCAAAGAAAAACCCTGATAATCTCATTAAAAATGGAGCAAATGACTTTAATAGACACTTCTTGAAAGAAGACTTACAAATGGACAACAAGCAAGTGGGAAAAAATGCTCAATATCAGTAATCAACAGAGAAGGGCAAATTAAAACCACAGTGAAACAACACCTCATTCCAGATAGAATGGTTATCATCAAAAATACAAAAGAAACCATATGTTGGTGAAGATGTGGAGAAAAAGGAACAATTACACACTGCTGCTGAGATCGTAAGCTAGTAAAACTGTTATAGAAAACAGTAGGGACTTTCCTGAAAAAATTAACAATAAAACTGCCATATGATATAGCAATCCCATTACTAGGTATCTGTCCAAAGGAGAAAATACCAGTATGTTGAAGAGATATCTGCATAGAAGGTGCAGCACTATTTACAAATAGCCAAATTATAGAAGCAACCTAAGTGTCCAACAATGCATGAATGGACAAAGAATATGTGAGACATATACTCAATAGGACACTCTATAGCCATAAAAAGGTATAAAATTTGTCATTTGCAACAACATGGATGTACCTGGAGGACATAATGTTACAATGAAATAAGCCAGACTCAGAAAGATAAATATTGTATGTTCTTATATGTGAAATCTCAAAAAGAAAAATGAAGAAAAAAGTTGACTTCATAGAAGCAAAATGTAGAACAGTGGTTCCCAGAGCCTGGGGAGGGGAAAAGGGAGAAGAGGATGGAGACAGGCTGGTCAATGGGTACAAAAAAATAATTAAATTGGAGGAATAAGTTCTGGGGTTCTTTGCACAGTCAGATGATTATGCTTAAAGTCGGATGATTATGCTTAACAGTAAAGTATCACATATTACAAAATAACTAAGAGAGAGGCTTACAAATATTCTCGTAACCAAGAAATGATAAAGATTCAACAGGTGATAGACATGCTAACTATTCTAATTGAATCATTATACAATATGAATATGTGCCAAAACATCGAAATGTACTCTATAAATATGTACAACTACAATGCATCAATAAAAATGTAAAAAGAATGGCTCGGAGCCTGTAGCTCAGAGGCTAGGGTGCCAGCCACATACAACAGAGCTGGCAGGTTCGAATCCAGCCTGGGCCCACCAAACAATAATGACAACTATAACCAAAAATTAGTCGGGTGTTGTGGCAGGCACCTGTAATCCCAGCTACTTGGGAGGCTGAGGCAAGAGAATGGCTTAAGCCCAAGAGTTGGTGATTGCTGTGAGATGTGAAATCACGGCACTCTACCAAGGGCGACATAGTGAGACTCTGTCTCAAAAAAAAAAAAAAAAAAAAAAAAAGTAAAAATAAAATTGTGTTACTGACCTCTACTTTTAGCTATAACAGTGTACTTTGCATAAGTTTAAACTTTTACTAAGAATGAATAGAAAATCTTAATAAAGAAACATTTATTTGAGTGAATCAGAGAACTACAAGGGCAGACAAGATTTGACATCCCAGATCCAAGAGGGAATTACATTGCTTTTTCCCTTGAAGCATGTGAAAATTGCTAAGCAACAGAGCATGTATAAGGAATAGGTTGTATAAGGCTAAAGAGATGAACAGAACCGGAGGTAGTTGTGAAAAGCTCGGCTCGTATGAGAGAAAAACATAAATTCAAGAAGAGGGAGGGGGGGCGCCCGAAGCTCAGTGGGTATGGCGCCAGTCACACACACCCAGGCTGGTGGGTTCAAACCCAGCCTGGGCAAGCTAAACAACAATGACAACTTCAACAACAATAATAAAAAATAGCCGGTCATTGTGGCAGGCACCTGCAGTCCCACCTACTTGGGAGGCTGAGGCAAGAGAATTGCTTAAGCCCAAGAGTTTGAGGTTGCTGTGAGCTGCAACACCATAGCACTCTATCAAGGGTGAGATAGTGAGACTCTGACTAAAAAAAAAAAAAATAGAGGGACAGGAGGGTGGCAAGTTCCCACTTCACAAGGTACAATGTTGGCATATATGGCATACTACATGGGTAAAGGACCCAATTACAACTTGGACTTTACCTTACAAACATAAACAATGTAACCTAATTGTATGTATCCTCATATTAACCTGAAATTAAAAAAATAGAAAAAAAGTTAAAAAATTGATTGAGAATTCTCAAGGTTGGCCTACCGTTTGATCCTGCAATTCCATTACTAGGTATCTACATACCCAGATGAACAAAAATCATTTCACAGCAAAGATACTTGCATCAGAATGTTTATTGCAGCCCAATTCATATTTGCCAAGTGGTGGAAGCAACCCAAATGCACATCAACCTATGAATGGATTAACAAATTGTGGTATATGTACACCATGGAATACTATGCAGCCATAAAAATATGGAGACTCCACATCTTTTATGTTTACCTGGATGGAGCTGGAACATATTCTCCTTAGTAAAGTATCTCAAGAATGGAAAAGAAAGTATCCAGTATACTCAATACTATTACGAAACCAATATATAATCACTTACACATTCATATCAATAGTAAAACACAAATAAGTCCAGAAGGAAGGAAGGAAGAGGAAGGATAGGGGAAGGGAGAGGGGAGGGTAAGTGGAGAAGGGTATTTGGTGGGATCTCACCTAATGTGCACAATGCAAGGGTACATTTCAAAACAACTAAGAGTATATCATAAATGTCTTATTACAAAAAATAAGTGAGATGATGGTTATGTTAATCAGTTTGATTTAAGAATTTCATGTGTATATAAAATCATCACATTGTACCCCATAAACGCATACAGTTATGATTAAATAAAGATTAAGTTAAAAAAATAAAAAATAAAAGTAAATAAATAAAATAAATGTTGATTTTGCACCCATGGAGGACTACAGCCTTAGAAAAGGGCAACCCAGGTATAAATGAGCCTTCACTGAGACTAAAATCAGCTATGAGTTGATACAATCTAAGGTGAATAAAGGTAATGTATTTCTATTCTAAGTTTTGCCAGAGATAAATGAAAATTATCTTTGAAGAAAAGGAAAATCATCTAGACTCCTAAATTAAGCCATATGTAATATATGGCAAACAAAATTTACCAAGTGTACTAAGAAACAGGGAAATATGTAATATTAACAAACATATACAGTGCTGTACACTGAAGGACTACTTTTAATAAGGAAATATGGGTAGGACCTTAAAAGCCAATTGTTCGATAACTGATCAAATTAACTATAGTAACCCACTCAAGGAAGTATTAATACTAGACAGGCATAAATAGAAATACAGGATATCTTTTAATACATCTATGGAATTATATCCAAAATATCACATCTACCCAGTGTATTTGTACGATCATTATACATTAACACAAATTGACCCAAAAATTAAGAAAAAGATGCATTGCATAGTTTCATTCATAACCAAAATATTTTGTTTACAAAGAAGTGACATAGATAGAAACTATACATCTCTGCTGTACCTTGATTTTTTTTTTTAATTTACCTTTGGAAACCTGTATATATTTTACTTATTTATATGAAACAATTAAATAAAAAGCAATACTTACATATCAAAAGGTAGATGAAATAAATCAGCCAAATTCTATATTGAGTTGATGCACTAACTGCACCAAAACAATTTCAAGTGACTCTAAAGTATAATAATTTAACTATATTTACCTAGTAGTGGCTACTCTAAGATCACACAAAGCAAAAACACAAAACACACAAACAACAAAAAACTTCAAACTGTTCTTGGTAATCACGTTGCCATTTGTAATGCTCGGTTTGTTATTCAAACAAATGGTATGTGTGCCGTGTACCAAAGAAAATAAGAAATTATGTTGGTGCCATTGGTAACTGAGATTGTTGTTCTTTTTGTTGCATAAGAAAAAGAAACAGATTTAAGATTATGACGTGACAGTAGTCCCTCCTTAACCCTAGGAGATATATTCCAACAGATCCATTGGATGTCTGACAGCTCAGATTGTACTGAAACCAGTTTACATTATATTTTTTACCTACATGTAAAAACCTATATCTTACCTATATCTTTACCTATATCTTGCATACATAAGATAAATTTTAATGTATAACTCAAGCACAGTAAGAATTAATAATGATTAATAATAAAACATAATAAATGTGACAATATGCCACCATCACTATTCTTTGACTTTAGGGCCATTATTAAGTAAAATAAGGGTTACTGGAACACAAGCACAGTTATACTGAAACAGTCAATCTGATCATTTAGCTACTGAATGAGTAAAGGAGTGGGGCTCACGTATAGATGGATAGACTGGACAAATGTATGGTTCATGTCCCAGATAGGATGAAATGAGATGACACTATTTCATTACATTTCTCAGGTGGCAATTTAAAACTTACGAGGTGTGTTCTTTTTTTTTAATCTGGAATTTTCTATTTAATATTTTTGGACTATGGTATATTTTTGGGTAACTGAAACCACAGAAGGCCAAATAATAGGTAAGGGGGCCGCTCTTGTTTACAAGTTATGAGTCTGAATTGAAAGATATGGGGTAAATTTGTGAAAAAAAAAATCATTTCATACCTTTGTTCACTGAAAAGGATTTAGGACCAAGGACTAGCACAGTAGCTATTTGCATTCCTTCCTAGACGGTGGTCTTTAAATATCAGCTCTCACTGATGGGAATGGGAGTCTGCGAAGAAATAGCTGATTCTACGATGGATGCAGAAAATATATAAGAGTAGCCTGGATCATGTCATCATATTGAAAAGTAAAGGAGATTTCAGAAACTACTGAGAGCACGTAAAAGTGTCTCAGGAGCCAATTAGAGTTGTCACCAGCCAGCCACAATTGGCACAATTTAAGCAACAATGAAGATTTCAGTGGATTTCAAGTGTGTTTATATTCAAAAACTTAGAATGGCATTCAACAAAAGTAAGGTACATTCGTCACCCTTGAAGTATGCTAAGTAATCAAGCCATTATTTTGAAACCGATAGAGGGAAAGACTCAAAAATGTTTTCTGCTTCCTTTACCAACTGTTGTTTAGGGTAACAATACTGGTGATGAAAGGAAGATTATCTGTATAAATCTTATATTAATAGTGGCAGCTACATAGAGTTCAATAACCTAAGAAAGACATGCAGGACCCAAAATGGTACCACTCACACATTATCAATTTAAAACAGGAATGAGGTACAATATATACAATGCATTGTATTAAAATAATTAAGGTCAGTATACACATCAAAACTAAAAGCTATCTCAAAGCAAGTAAGTTCCAAGAAATCAAGTACACCATCATTTATGAAGAGGACTTGCAGAAAAAGTGAATCCTAAAAGCGATTTAGCCTGTCTCAATCTAACCATGAGCTTTTGGAAAACACAGAAGACAAAGGAGCATGTTAAACAATCTATGTGGATGCAATATGTGGAAAGCTCTGTAGAAAAAAAATGACTCATTTTGTTCAACAGAAAATTTGAAAGAAAAAATGTGGGCTGAAGAATGAATAGATTTAAGATCATATTGGCTAATTGCAACTTGTAGCTATTACTCTGATTCTGGTTCAAAGTAACCCTCATAATGGTACACAGAAATGTGGGGAATTTGAACACTGAATGGATATTTAATTGCCTTAAGAAATTAGGTGTTTTGTCAAAAAATATAGTGGGAGTAATGATATAACAAATTATCTTTTTAATTATATTTAAAGACATTGCCTTAGAGTGTTAAGATAAATGAGATACTGCACATTTTCCATCACACAACCAGCATTCAATAGATGATGACAAGTATAATTTTAAATTAAACTGAGAGAATACATTCACCTTCAGAAGTCCTTTCTACTTTATTAGGATTGCTGACATCATGCTATTTAAGGAAAAATAAAGTTTAAAGTACATGGTAGATTTTTGTTCAGAACTTCATCTGAGTAGTATTAATAACAGGCACTCTTCTTTCTAGCTTCTGTATAGCTCACTAATTCAGATTTAAATTACCAAGGACAACAAATTTTTACTTGTTCAACAAGTCGACATATCATTTTTCCTTCCTGTACTTGGAAAGAACCATTATGTAGACTCTTAAACTGGTGGTGACCTTGACATGAGGTTTTAAAAGTGATAATGATCATTCTGTACAATTTTAAGAAATTCCACTTAATAATTTAGTTTGTTAAATTTTGTAAGTGGAGAAAAAAATATATATTTGCCTAGAGCAGAACGTTTAGCAAGGACTGAGTTTCCATCACTCCTATAAAAACATGTAGGATAAGCTCCACCTTTGTACAAAAATAATCATTTCTTCATGGAAGAGGAAACACTTTTTTGTAAAGAAAAGGAAACACTTTTTTGTAAAGAAAAAACATTCATATACCATATCTCTTTTATGTAAGGTAATATTGCAGACACACTATTGTGATTTTATGTGCAGTGTGCAAATAAAGCTTATAGATTCATTACAATGAAAAAAATCAAAATGCATGTCTTTAGCTATTTGGCCTTCCCTAATAGCAAATTAATGGAAAAACATGTTTAATGAAACACTTACATTCATAACTTCCTTTTGAAATAACACTATCAAGGTTTAGTCAGGTTTCAAAATCTCATACAGATATTATGTAAAAAGGACCTTAATCTAATGTGTAGGTGGAATGGATTTTTATTTATTAAAGACATGAAGAGAAATTTGAATAATAATCCAAGTACTAGGTACTAGGCTCTAAAATATCCCCCTAGATCTCAGATCCATGGGACTGGAACAGGATGGATTTTTGCTCCTGTGATTAGATTGTGTTAGGCGGCATGGTGGCCTTAATGGAATAATGGTCCATTACTCAGATGGACCTGATCTAATCACATAAGTTCTTTAAACCCTGGTCTAAGAGGCCAGACTGAGAGTAATTCAGAGATTTAAACAATGAGGGAAGATCCTCCATTTCATTTCTGGCTTTGAGAATGGAGGGAGCTGTACCACGAGGAGAAAGAGCAGCCTCTCAGAACTCGGAGTGGCCACCAAGCGCTGAGATTGATTTCTAGCCTTCACATAGAAAGAAACTAAATTCTACCAACCAAATGTTCTTGAAAAAGAACCCTGAACTCCAGATAAGAATGTAGCCAGTGAACACCTTGGTTTCAACCTTGTGATACCTCGCACAGCCACGCTCTGCCTAGGCTTCTGACTTACAGATCTGGGTATTGTTTCAAGCCACTAGGTTTGTGAAAATTGGTTACACCAAGTTAGAAGGCTAAAATACAAAGTAACACACAATTATAAAGGTGCATTAAATTCTCTAAGTAGAGAAAAGCATTGTGTCTTTTAAAAAAAGTATCTATAGGGTGGTGCCTGAGTCTCAAAGGAGAAGGTCGCTGGCCCCATATGCCAGAGGTGGTGGGTTCAAACCCAGCCCTGGCCAATAACTGCAAAATAACAAAAAAAAACTAAAATTATTGGAAAGAAAAGCATAGGTATCGTTTATATAGCAAAGACTGCAAAATCCCGTGTGGTGCACGAT
>CAUYPK010124016.1:0-32757 GCA_963574355.1 Loris lydekkerianus | reverse complement strand
CCTTTCCTTTCCTTTCCTTTCCTTTCCTTTCCTTTCCTTTCCTTTCCTTTCCTTTCCTTTCCCTTTCTTTCTTTCTTTCTTTCTTTCTTTCTTTCTTTCTTTCTTTCTTTCTTTCTTTCTTTCTTTCTTTCTTTCTTTCTTTCTTTTTTATTTTTTGAGACAGAGTCTTACAAGGTAGAGAACTGTGGCATCATAGCTCACAGCAACCTCCAACTCCTGGACTCAAGTGATCCTCAAGCCTCCTGAGTAGCTGGGATTATAGGCATCCACAACAATGCCTGGCTAGTTTGTAGAGATGGGGGTCTCTATCTTGCTCAATCTGGTCTCAAACTCCTGACTTCCAGCAATCCACCTGCCCCAGCCTCCCAGAGTGCTAGGATGACAGGTGTGAGCCACCATACTGGTCTGCAAAAACTGTTCTTATGTATAGAGGATAGAACTTAAAACACAATTTTGGTTAATTAAAGTAGAAAATTTTTATTAAAAAATGTATAAAAAGGATATATAAACTATTTGTTCATATAAAAAATTTTCAATGGCATATCTGTGTCAATTTAAATGGATCAACAGAGAGTGGAAAAGGACTGCTCCAGGACTAAGTCTGTAACTTTATCTTTAAAAAATCATTTCAACATTTATTAATGCCTTAGTTCTTAAATTTATATTTTGTTATCTTAAGAGAATTAAGATTGTTTTTAGGGTTGTTGCACTCAGAAATAAAGTTCTGAATTTCATAGATCCCTATATTCTCTGCCTTGTCTTTAAATTCTAATTTTGGGGGGGGATCATTGTTCAAATATAGTTTACAAATGAAATATGAAGGAATAAAGAATGGATAAACAGGCTGGGTGCAGTGGCTCATACTTATAATCCCAGCACTTTGAGAGGCTCAGGCAGGTGGGTCGCCTGAGCTCAGGAGTTTGAGACCAGCCTGAGCAAGAATGAGGTCCCATCTCTTACTAAAAACATAGAGAAAGTAGCTGGACATGGTGGTGCATGTCAGTAGTCCCAGCTACTTGGGGGGCTGAGGCAAGAGTATTGCTCAAACACAAGAGTTTGAAGTGGCTGTGAGTTATGATGCATGACACTCTACCCAGGGTGACAGAGTGAGACACTGACTGAAAGAAACAAAAAGAATGGATAAAGAAAGAAGTCCCTGAAGCATAATGCTGAACATTGCTTTAAAAATCTATAAAAAAAGTTTTAAGTAAGATCCTTTGCACATGAGACATCCCATTCCCAGGGAACTTTTGATTTCCATATTGCTGAGAGCTCCACGGTACTTCATGAAATTCCCACACATCTCTCTTCACTTCTTGGACTTCTTCTGTCTAACATGGGCTGATAGATCTCCGCCACTAGGCAGTAACCAGAGCGAGGTGCTAGCGCCTTGATTTCGACAACTCTATGATCCCCTTCATACACCTTTTGCTCCTATTCAAAAGGGAAAAAAAGTCAGATGAGAAGTGCTTCCTGGTAAGTCACTGCTTTATTTTTGTTAAAATTAATAAGGTGAACACAGTCATTGGTGCATGGTCATGAAACCACCCATACAAATTGATGAAGGGGTGCAAGGGGCAAGGCAGGAACTAGAGGGAGGGCCCAACCTCTGGGAGGGCAGGCTTAGCTAAAATCATGATGATGGTCAGTCGCAGTCCCTCCTTAGCCCCTGTTGGCTTCTTTGCTCCGGAGTCATGCATAGTTTGGTATAAAGATTTCTAACTTTCTCAGTATAGAACATCACCTGTTTGGAAACCAGGGGTAGTTTCTGACATATCTTCCAGGGCCTGTATTCCAGTGGATTGACAGACCCACCCAGACCAATGAACTGACTCTGGTCTGGGACCCCCACCCAAGGAACCACATTCCAGTGGACTGGCAGACAGAGGCCTATACAAAGGACTGACGGTTCCAGCCCACAACCAGACAATTAGCAGACCCTGATGGCTTATCTCTCTGCCCTCAAATTGTCTTTAAAAACCATATCTCTTCAATTTCTTGGAGAGGCGGTTTGGAGACATTCCTCCCATCTCCCTACTCAGTGCAATGTGGAACAAATTTTCTCTGTTGATACTGTCTTCTTGGGCAGTGGGCAGATGAACCTGGCTGGGTGCTAACTGTTACTGTGCTGCTGGGTGGTAGCACGTGGTTGGTGCTGTAGACAGGTTGTGGGGTTCCTTCCCAGACATATCTCCTTCCTCAGAATCCTATGCCATAACTTGGTAAAGGGACCAGTCAAGGGGCCTTATAGATGCCAAGTGACTTCTCCCTGATGACTGATTGACCCTGTGGTCAGTCTCTTTCTCCAAAATTTGAACTGTGCAGTGAAAATAATGGAGTAGATATAGAGAGATAACTGTAGATGTATAGCCTGTGGCCACAGAGACAGCCAGTCCAACAGACAAACCAGGATCCTTCAGAGCGCCCTACCCATCTACCCTTCCCAGTAGCAGCAAAGCCTGCCAGTGCCCTGTGTCCTCTGAGACTGCTTGTCTGTCTCCTAATACAACTCCCCCTGCCCCTCCTCTTTTGTATCTAAAGAAGTTTGAAAGGGGTTTCCACTCCTTACAACCAAAGGAACCCCATCTGAGATGGACACCATAAAAGGAACATTCAAGTATCCACCAAACCCAGCACTGGTGGCAGATTAGAATATCATAGCAAAATTGGTGCAAATTTATAATGCCGTCATTCAAAAGCTACTTTAAAATAAAATGTGTAAAGCCTATACAAATGAATTCCATGGCAGTAACATAGAGTTAAGTATTGTTGATACCAATCTTTAGATATTAGATAGGAAGGCCCAGCAGAAATGAACTGAGGGACTGGAAGGGCACACGGGTGTGCACACACACACAGGCACACGTACACAAATGGTGATGGTGATGCAGCACTAGCTGTTGATCAATGATGGCGGACATGAGAAGGAATTTAAAAAAAATAAGAAAAATAAGAAGAGATAGCATAGCAAAAGACAGAACATATAATATGGCCAAAATGTTAGTTAAGTGGAAAAAGAAAAAAATACTGACCATATCAATTTGTCTAAACTTACCTTTTCTAGTGAATTGTTAATTATAAAAACTCGGTATATTAGTTCATAGTAATTTTCAAGAGATATATTTTTCCCCTTCTGGTCTCTATATGGCAAATTTGGAGCATGGAGAATCACCAACAAAGATCCATTAATCTGGGTTATATTCATGATGGGAGAATCTATTTTTGCTGAAGAAAGAATAGAAAAATTTCACAAATTACTAAAAGTATATTATACATAACAACAAATCATCATTACATTCAGAAATTTTGCAAAAATCATTATGAACAGATACTGTTGACATCTAAATCATAAATATCTGAGAGGTTTCTCTGATACTTTCAGAAATTGATACTTTCTTATTTCAGCTTTTTTTTTTTTTTTTTTTTTTTGAGACAGAGTCTCATTCTGTTGCCCAGGCTAAGGTGCTGTGGCATCAGCTAACTCACAGCAACCTCAAACTCCTAGGCTCAAGGGATCCTCTTCCCTCAGTTTCCTGAGTACCTAGGACTACAGGTGTGCATCTCTCATCTGGCTAAGTTTTCTATTTTTTTGTAGAAATGGAGTCCTGCTCTTGCTCAAGCTGGTCTCAAACTCCTGACCTCAAGAAATCTTTCTGCCTTGGTCTCTCAGAGTGCTAGGATTATAGCCATGAGCCACCACACTTGGCCTGATTGTCTGTCTTTTTATTATCGGTTTGTAAGAGTTTTTTGTACACTCTGAACATAGTCCATCAAATATATGTATTTGAAAATATCTTCTTTCAGGGCAGTGCCTGTGGCTCAGTGAGTAGGAACCAGCCCCATATACCGAGGGTGGTGGGTTCGAACCCAGCCCCAGCCAAATGGCAACAAAAAAATAGCTGGGTGTTGTGGCAGGCGCCTGTAGTCCCAACTACTCGGGAGTCTGAGGCAAGAGAATTGCTTAAGCCCAGGAGTTGAAGGTTGCTGTGAGCTGTGACGCCAGAACACTCTACCAAGGGCAATAAAGTAAGACTCTGTCTCTAAAAAAAGAAAATATCTTCTTTCTGTAGCTTGCATTTTCATTATTTTAATGAAATATTAAACATTTCATTATTTTGATATATATCATATTTTGATATATTATTTTGATATATAATATTTGATATATAATAATATTTGATATTATTTTGATATATTTTTATAATAGAAGTTCTTAATTTTAGTGTAGTATAATTTACCAATTTTCCCTTTACCATTTGAATTTTGGGGGCCTGCTTACCCCTAAATCATGAAAATATTCTCTGATGTTAGCAAACAGCAACGGTCAGCAAACATTAATTTCTCTGAAGGGCCAGATAATAAATACTTTAGGGTTTGTAGGCTGCCAACTAATCAGGTCTGTTTTGGTAGTGCAAAAACAGCCATAGACAATATGTATTATAAAAGGATGGGTGTGACTATGTCCCGATTCAATTTTATTGAACAGAAGCAGGCCAAATTTGGCCAATAGGCTATAGCTGCTGAGTTTTTGTTGGGAAACAGTCCTGAACATGCTATGGGTTTCCTTCCAGTGGCTTGGTGGGGTGAGAGACCAACGGAAGTGATAGGAAAAATTAAGACAGAGACAAAGAGATAGGTTTTTAAGAACAGCAAGGGTTCAGGAGGCAGCACACGCTTCTTCGTGAAGCTTCCAGTATGCCACCCTGAATATCAGGCTAGCTCTATTTATTTCATACATCAGTGTTCCAATCATAAATTCCACGAAGGCAAGGCAAACAATTCCATCATGGTTCTTGCTGCGCTTGCATTTCTTTAACGAAACTAAATCTTTAACTATGTCAAGTGTATGGATTTACTTGTTACTTTTATTGTCTTAAGGTTATTTCTGATATTAATACAGAGTTTGGATAGTTAAACAACCCAGGAGCATGACTCAAAGAAATATCCCAGTAGGACCACAGTTGAAAATCACAAATGTGATCTTTTAATACCCCGAAAACCTTGTGTCCACACAGATAGACTTCTCTGGCCAAACGAAGGTGACTGAAGAAAAGAAATACTTCATCTCCTTATCTGGTCCAGAGCAATTCTTGCTGTGTTCAACAAAGTTTAAACATTCTACATTCTTAACTTCCCAAAAGCACTCTCCTGGAGCAGACAGCCCCGCCCTGGCAGACAATGTCTTCAGGGGCCTGCAGTCACGTGGGCTGGTGGCTGAGCGCTGCAGGAAGGGGTAAGTCCCTAGCAAAACTCCTTTCAGAATTTTAAAGTGGATGGTTTCATCTGCGCTTTGCACTGAAAACTAGGAATTTTCCCGCATCAACTTTTCTCCTGTTTCTGTTTTCCTTTTGTCCATTCCCTGCAATCCTATTCCTAATTTAATTTCAAATCTGCTCACAACTAATAATTGAATATTGGTTTCAAGCTTACAAAATCATTATTACTAGTAATGTAAGCACATCAAGATATGACTCTTCCCTTAAGTATTCCCACATGCACCCTCTAAGTTTTATTGATTTAATCCAACCAGACTTTATATTGCATATGGTTGATGTAGAAAGATTTATTTTTTTCCCCATTCTATCCAGTGTCCTTTTTTTTAAAAAGCCCATAGTTGTTCCACTGACCTGCACCCTGAAAATAAATCAAATGACCGTATACATGCATTGTGTTACTCTGAACTCTGGTTTAAGGATTTGGCTTTGCTTCTGCAAGGAGTTCTGTGGCACCAACCACTTAGTACATAGTGCAACTTTAAGTTGGTGTTTTCTGAAACATGAAAATTTTAAATATATTTGAATCTCGGCCCTTCATGAATTTGGAGGACACTTGATTCCTAACAGAGCCAAGACTGAAACACACACGTTTGTTTCTTGTCTTTTCTAGTCTGTGTTACAAAGCCAGTTCAAGATTATTTGATGTCACATACTCAGTGACTGTTCTTGAAATATTCTCTTCCCAAGGCATTCATGAGGGTTTTTCTAGTCTGCCCTTTTATTGAGAGTATAGCCCTCAAAGGGCATAAGATTTTTGTGGGAATATTAATAACTCCCCATTCAAGTTAAATGAAGACCTCGTCTTTTGTCTTAGGAATAGCTATTGCAACCCAGGGTCTGGTTACCAAGAGGGGCAAATGCCTTCAGGGCACAGGGACTTCACTGTGCTGGTCCTCTGTTTTTCTCTATAGATTTCTAGCGTCTTTGTTTTTGTCCCTGGGGATTTCCTTTGTCTTTCTTTCTTGCTTCTCTGTAGAGTTAAGTGAATATGTTATGTTTTATCCAGAATTCCTAGATGTTTTGGAAGAGGAAGGTTCTACCCCTACCCCAGGGCTATTTAATTTGTAACCAAAGTTGTTAATTAATCTCTCAACTATGTTGAACATTTTGCTTAATTGGTTGAAGAAGGAATTCCCCTTTGTTTACACCTTAATCCTTTAAAAGGGTGAATTTAATCCTATTTGTACTTTTAATGTTCCAAATTATGCTGACCAGAGACTTCTTTCCTACCCCTTGCAAGGTGATATGCATGAGTCATTGCTCGGTTTTGTAGGAGAGTAATGATGCATGATTAATTTTCTCCTTGATTAAAAAACATTCTAACATTCTTGTCCCACAGCCAGCATCCCAAAATCTGCCTTTATTTTGTGTGACTCAGGGTATTTAGACCTACTTTAATTGGTGCAAAGTAGTTGAAAATAAATACTGGCAAGATTAAATGCCACTCAATATATTTTTCCTCACTAAAATACTTATATTTAAGCTGAATAGTATTTGTCTCTTCTGGCCCACGCTGTAATTATTGAAGAATTTTCTTTTAGGCTCAGCGCCTGTAGCTCAGCGGCTAGGGCACCAGCCACATACACCTGAGCCGGTGGGTTTGAACTCAGCCCGACCCTGCCAAACAACAATGACAACTACAACCAAAAAAACCCCCAAAAACAAAAAAACAAACAAAAAACAAATAGCCAGGCATTGTGGCTGGCACTTGTAGTCCCAGCTACTTGGGAGGCTGAGGCAAGAGAATTGCTTCAGCGCAAGAGTTTGAGTTTGCTGTGAGCTATGATGCCATAGCACTCTACCAAAGGTGACATAGTGAAACTGTCTCAAAAAAAAAAAAAAAAAAAGAATTTTCTTTTAATCGTGTGCTTACAGAGCCTGTCCTTTGAATGTATCAATTCATCATCCTAGATTTTAATTGTTTAATATGATGGTTACTCTCAAATGCAGGTGTCATTAACCTTTTATGGTGAATCAGCTATTTCCAGTATTGGCTTAGAAATCTCAGTGAGCTGGGCTGCAGACCTCACAGTGAGCTGGGCTCCTTACCTGTGATGCTGAACTTTTCAACTGAATGACCATTTCTGACTCTTTCACTGGATTGAGATTGTGTTACAAAGCCAGTTCAAGATTATTTGATGTCACATACTCAGTGACTGTTCTTGAAATATTATCTTCCCAAGGCATTCATGAATATATCAGTCCCCAGATTTCCTCTAACCTCTTGGCTTCTTTTGATCATTCCTTCTAAATCTCTTTTTAAGATTTATCATATTCTGGAATCTTTTGGTGAGATTCCCTTAATACCTGGTCATATTAACTCTGCCTCTCACTCAATACTCTCCCTAGGCAATCTTATCAATTTCCTTTTTACTGTATGCAAATGACCCACAAATTTGTGCCTCTAACAGAGACCATACCTTGAGTCCTGGATCTGTGGAGATATGTGCCTTGGATGTCTCAAAAGCATTTTCAACTCAATGTATTCAAAACTGAACTCATAATCTCTCTTACCATGCAACCCACCAGACTGTTCTTTCATCAGACCCTATCAAAAAACATCTTAGTGACTCCTCTAGCTGTGCTGGTCAAAAAATTAGAGGCTGTGTTTGACATGTCTTCTCCCTCACCACTGTCTCTGACCTATCCCTAAGTTCTGCCCATTTTTCTTGCTAAATATCCTTCCAATGAAGATTTTCAATAGCCCTTTGCATGAGTGGAATTCTGTCTCTTGTAGTGAGCTACCATTTGACTGCATCCAGTCTGTCCGCTTTCTTATCTGTTGTCCCCAAATATAGACAAAGTGATCTTTTCAATACACAAGTCTGATCCTGTGGTCCCCTGGTTAAAAAGTTACATATTTTTTGGAGGAAGTCTTCAAGATCCAGTTTCATCATACTACTCCCTCCCTCCTGCATGCTCTTCCACACTGTCCCAGTTGCCTTTCAGTCCCTTATATTTGCTACCCTTCTCCTATCAGAGGGCCTTCGCCTGGAATGCTCCACCCTGTTTGCCTACTCATCTTCAGCTATCAGTTCAAGTGTCATTTCCCCAGGGTTGCTCTTCTTGACATTCCTGGTCAGGTCCGTCTTTGCCTGGGTTCTCAGAGCTCTCTTTTGTGAGAGGTATCATTTTATGTTTGTTTGTATGATGATTTTATAATATCTGTCTTCCCTGTTAAACAGAAAGCTCTAGGAAGAGACTTCTTCATGTATGCTGTGTTTGCCATATTTCTTCCAGGACAAAGCATTATGCCTGGAACATAGTGAGTGCCCTATAAATACTTGCAGAATAGATAAAGAGGCCAGGAGATACTTTCTTCTGACTGTAGCTCACCCCATTAGAAAATCAAGCTTATTATAAAACTTCGTATCTATATTTAATCCAAGAAATTCTAGGGTTGGATAATACTTATGTCTGATGAGCCTCAAATGTTCTAGGTTTTTTTGTTTGTGTATTTTTAAATGTTGCTTTTTCTTCAGATGGATACTAGGAATTAGAATTTCTTAACCTAATGTAATATCCTGCTGCTGAAAAACATGTCTCATGCATATAGTTGACTTGTTAGTCCATATCACAGACATTAGGATCATGCTGTCCTAAGTCTGTAGATATGTGTCTTGCAAAATATGTTCTGAAGAAAGCCTTGGGAGCTGTGGCAGGAAAGAGCAATGTTGGAGGGTGAGGAGACAGCTGAATGGACAGGGATCCTCACTACTGCTTCAGCAAGAATACTTCCAATTTTAACTGGAACTACTTCCAATTTTACAGACTGGGTTTCTTATTCTATTACTAAGAGACCCTGAAATAAAATAGCTTTTTAAGGGACATAGCCTTGACCTTGTTTTTAATGTTCTTTTGTTTGTTTGTTTGTTATTTTTTTAGTGAGGATAGTCAACTAGAAAAAAACACAAACCTTTATAAACTCAGGACTATCCTGATTTAAATAGAATTGAGCCAAAGCCTCCTCTCATCTCAGCCAATGCTTTGGGTATTCTCACCTAACTGAGCCAGTGAATGAAAATGGAGGAGGCTCTGAAATCTCTAGGCTTGAATACAATAATCAAACTATTCTTCAATTTCTGTTCACTGGTGTCTATCAGCTAAACCATGAGACCTCCCGTTCTTCAGCTAGAGAATTGCTGGTTGAGTGTATTGGCCTAAATCCCACGTTATCCCAAGAAACAATGTAATAGATATCATGGATTAATTTTGCTCAACTACTGTTCTATCCTCCTGCTAATTGGAGAGTGGAAAATAGAAAATGACTTTTTCTGAGTTCCACTGCATATAATGTTTAGGACATGATCCAATTATTTTGAGTCTATTTGGACATTGCATAGAAGAGATATATGGATGGACCTCATAAGTACTAAGATTCAGAATATAAATATTTCTATGGTCATGTAAATGCAAAGCAAAAGTTACCTACTGAAAGAAGGTCTTAAAAATCAAGGTGGATATGGAGTTGCAAAAGACCCATAATGGCCAAAAAAAATCTTGAAAAAGAAGAACAAAGTAGAAGGGCTCATACTTCCCAATTTCAAAACTTACCACAAAGCAATGGTAATCAGAATAGTGTGGTGCTGGCACAATGACAGAGATATAGATTGATGGAATAGAATTGAAAGTATGGAAATAAACCATGGTCACCTGATTTTCAAAAAGCATGCCAAGATCGTTCAGTAGAGATCATTTCAATAAATGGTTTGGGGGCAACTGGATAGTTACATGCTTGATAGTGGACACTTAACTCACACCATATACTCAAAAAAAATAACTCAAAATGAATGAAAAACTTAAATGTAAGAATAAAATCATAAAACTCTTAGAAGAAGCCATAGGGTAAATCTTCATGATCTTGTATATGACAAAGGATTCTTAGATATGATATGACACTAAAAGCACAAGCAATAAAAGAAAAAATAGATAAATGGGACTTAATCAAAGTTTTTTGCTTCAAATGACATTATCAAGAAGGTGAAAAGACAACCCACAGAATGAAAGAAAGTTTCTGAAAATCATATATCTGAGAGGAGACTGATATTCAGAATATACGTGTATAAGGAACTCTTATAACCCTAAATTAAAAAGATAAATAATCTTATTTTTTAAATGCACAAAGGATCTCCATGGATAATTGTCCAAGGAACATATAAAAATAGCCAACAAAAAGATGCCAAATATCATTAATTAGCAAGGAAATGCAAATCAAAATCACATGAGATACTATTTAATACTCATCAGAATGGGTACAGAAAGGATTGGCAAGGTATTTATAGCAGCATTGTCTTTTTTTTTTTTTTTTTTTTTTGAGTCAGAGTTTCACTTTGTTGCCCTCAGAAGAGTGCTATGGTGTTACAGCTCACAGCAACCTCCAACTCCTGGCTTAGGCCATTCTTTGCCTCAGCCTCCACAGTAGCTGGGACTATAAGACCCCGCTACAATGCCCGGCTATTTTTTGTTGCAGTTTGGCTGGGGCCGGGTTTGAACCCAGCACCCTACCCACTGAGCCACAGGTGCTGCCAGTGGCATTATCTATAAGAGCCACAAGGTAGAAACCAACCAAATGTTCATCAAGCGAGGAAGAGATAAACAATATGTGGCATGTCCTTATAATGGAATATCACTTAATCACAATAAAGGAGCTAAGGAAATTTTGCCCCCAAATATAACTACTTGGTAGAAAGAATATTTTGAATTAAAGGCCATTCATGATCAGGAAGCATTGAAGGAGCCCTTTCCTCTATCTATATAAAACCTGAGTAACCTGATTGAGAATCAAAAGGGTCATCTGACTTCCTTATTACCTGCTAATAAACCTGGCCCCAAGGTCATTTGAAGCACAATATCTGTCTCTCAGGTTATTCTACAAATCTTCTGTTTCCACCCATCTATACGTGCCCCCTAGCAACCGTTTGCTGTACCTCTACTTTCCACATTCTCCCCCTTCCCTTCCAAAGGTCTCTCTATATAGGTCTCTGACCATCACTGAGACTTGGAGTAATTGTTCTTATGGTTCCCCACATGCACATGGTATTTGGAAATAAACCTTTCTCTTATAAATAAATCTACCATAATTATGAGTTGATCTTTCAGAAAACCAGCTAAGGGAAAAGGGAGATCCCTATAACAAAAAGGAGTGAAGTGCTGATGCATGTCACAACCTGGATGGACCACAAGATCACATATAATATGATTCCACCTGGACAGGGAGCTCTGTAGAGATAGAAAGTGGTTACCTATGCCTGGGGCTGCGGGAATGGGTAGATTGCAAAGTTATAGCTGAAGGATATGGAGTTTCTTTGTGACATGAAATGTTACAAAATAGGCAGTGAGTGATGGTTGCACATATTTGTGAATATATTAAAAACCATTAAATTGTATATGTCATAAGGGTAAATTGTAAGATGTATGAATTGTTTTCTCAATAAAGCTGTTTACAAAATCTAACTGGGCACAGCGACAGCCCCCTCTTCCCAGAGTTTGTAGATGCTCTCTGGGACAGAATGGTGATGGGAAAGGGTAGGGGCTGTATGTAGACTCAACACCTTGACTTCCTGTGACCAAGGTCAGACTCACACCATTAAATGCCCAACTTCTCAGTAAGGAATATCAATGCTGAAACTCTAGTGTTATACTCCAAGGGTGTTCAACTGTTACCTGGTTGCAGACAAATTTACTTTTGGTCCCTTTCACAGGGGGGAATGAGATATTTGAATAGGTGCTCTTCTGGTTATAGATTTTTCTGCTTTCATCAGCAGATTCCACCCTCCCCCCCTCCCCAACACACACTCATTAGATACAGTGAATGTCTTATTCCTGGGCACAGGACTTCACAATACATTGCTTATGACCAAAAATTAAGTCAGTGTGGAAGAAGTGAAGCAAGGTTTCACATCCATAGGAAAACTTGGCCTTGCCTTATATTGTATCAATCAGAAATCCCTACCTTTATAGGAAGGTGAAGTGGAAAACTGAAAACTTCAATTTGAGAGGCAACACCCTGTGAGGTGGTGCATGAGTTGGTATGTACTCTATGCTTGTGACCAATATGTGGTGCTGTTTCTTCTAGAGACAGAATTCACTCCTCTAAGATGCAGGGAGTGAAAGTGAGAGGGCAACTCTCACGATTACACAAAATGAACAAATCATGGAGTTGTTTGCTTTCCTTATGCATAACTTGTGGTTCTTCGAGTTTATGACAAAAATGGTTTCAAAGAATTGGAAGTCGAGGCTGCCACCTGCCCATTTGAAGCGTCTCATGCCATTTAACTACCAGAAAGAAAATGAGGTTCTTATATTTGTCCTGGGTAAAGAGTTCTGATTATCAAGAGGAAATAGAGTTGTTATAAATACAATGGGATCAAGTAGAAGGATTCTTGGTATCCTCTGGTTTGCCTCTTAGAACCTTTATATTCAGTGCTGAAAGTTACTGTAAGATTATGTCAAGCTCAGGCCGAGTATAGTGGCTCACACCTGTAACACTAGCACTCTGGGAGGCTGAGGCAGGAGGATGCTGAACTAATGGGTTCGAGACCAGCCTGAGCAAGAGCAAGACCCATCTCTAAAAAAATAAAATAAAATAAATCACTGGACATTGTGGCTGGCACCGGTAGTCCCAGCTACTCTGGAGGCTGAGGTAAGAGAATCACTTGAGTCCAAGAGTTTGAGGTTGCTGTGAGCTATGATGCCAGAGCACTCTACCTAGGGCAACAACGTGAGACTCTATTTAAAACAACAAAAAACAATTATGTCAGGCTCACACAGGAAAGACCAAAAGGATTCAAACTTCTCATGAATAAAGAACTGAGGTGCTGGCTGAAAAGAAAGTGAATGTTGAGTTAATAATGAGGGAAGAATTAACACAATAACTAAGAAAATGCCAGGAAGGCTATGTTAACCAGTGTGATGAAAATATGTCAAATGGTCTATAAAACCAGTGTATGGTGTTCCATGATCGCATTAATGTTCACAGCTATGATTTAATAATAAAATAAAAAAACAATGAGGGAGAAGTCAGGAATATTAATTACGTCTCATGACTCGTTTGCCATTAGGAAGATTATAGTAAATACTCATTTTTTCTTTCTGGTTCTGTTATGCATATCTTAATACATAAGCATTAAATATATTCTTTCTCTCTTCTCTATTATTTTATACAGAGTCTGTTGGCGATGGTTACTTTTATGATAGATTGTAAGATACTGTTCTGTGATTAGAACTAAACTAGAAGACAAATATCCTTCAGAAATGGGTACTGACAGAGCCCTTTGGGTCTCCTCTTTTGGGGAGATGACTACAACTCTTACTTTCCTCAACAGAAAATTCTTCTAATATAGGTATCCTCAAGAACTTGACCTTCCTGTTTGGAGAAGAAGTAGGGCAATATGACTTCTTTTCTGTTGCCTAAAAATATTTTTTTTAAAAAGAAGGTGAGAGTGTTGGCAATGTGATAAAGTAAAGGCTCTGAAGTTAGGTACAGCAGAATTTGAATTCTGCTTTGGGTCATTAAGGCTGTAACTAAAGTGACTAAAGTCTCTGTGCCTTGATTTTTCTGGGCTGGAGAGTGAGAGTTGTTCTGAGAATTAGATCAAATGAGATGATGGTATAGACCTCAAGAAGCACAAGGCTGGGTAACTAGTCAAGGGCAGAAGAGCACAGATAGAGGAGCTCCATGGAACTCACTTTCCCACCAGGGAGTGAACCGCCGCGTCATGCTCCAGCCGGAGTGGCTCCCACCTGTGGCTGTCCTCACCCTCCCGTAATAAGGTTCCTGGATAGCTGAGGTTTCATTGGTAAGGTCACAAAAGAGTCCTTGAATACCCCAGCAATCTTCTTTATTTTTCCATTGTCTCTGTCCATACCTATAAGATGGAAAAGACAAAGACCTGAGTTTCTTTTGTCTATGGCAGGAGTCTTCAGTCTATTCATTCTTCATTTTATTTATTTTCTTTTGAGACAGAGTCTCACTTGGCTGACCTTGGTAGAGTACTGTGGTGTCATAGCTCACAGCAACCTCAAACTCTAGGGCTCAAGTGATCCTCTTGCCTTATCCTCCAGAGTAGCTGGGACTACAGGACCACAACTCCCGGCAACTTTTTTGCTTTTGTTCAGACTGGTCTTGAACTCCTGAGCTCAGGCAATCCACTTGTCTCGGCCTCCCAGAGTGCTAGGATTACAGGTATGAGCCACTGACTGAAACTTGTCCTCTAGTTATCAGTATCACTGTGAAAGCTTACAGCTATTCTTAAATATCTTTTTAAAAATTCCTCTTTTTTTGTTAACTTAAGTCTGTTTGCTGTTGCTAAAACTGAGTACCTGAGACTGGGTAATTTATAAGTGAGAGAAATTTATTTTTTATATTTCTAAGGTCCAGGAGGTGAATCTGGTGAGGACTCTGCACAGGTCTGAGGTGGCACAGGCACCGTGTGGTGAGGGGGCTCAACAGAGATGGCCAGACTGGCTTTTGATATCAGACTCACTTTGTGATGATTAATTCCCTCCCTCAATAACACGTTAATCCTGAATAGATTAATCCATTCCCAAGGGCACAGGCTTCAGGACCCAATCTCCTCCTGAAAGTCCCAGCTCTCAACATTGTTGCATTGGGGATCAAGCTTCCAACACATGAACTTTTTTGTAGTTGTTGCTGACACAAGGTCTTGCTCTGTGGCCCAGAGTACCATGAATACCTGGAGTACCATGGCATCATCATAGCTCACTGCACTCTCAAACTCCTGTGCTCAAAAGGTCCTTCTGCCTTAGTTTCCCAAGTAGTTGGTACACAGACAAGCAGCACCATGCTCAGCTGATTTGTCTATTTTTTGTAGAGATGGGGCTCACTCAGGCTGGTCTTGAATTGCTGACCTCAAGCAATCCTCCCGCCATCAGCCTCCCAGAGTGCTAGGACTACAGGGGTGAGTGACTGCGCCCAGCCACAATACATAAACTTTTGGGGGGGCCACAATCAAATCACAGCATTATCCAAAGTGCTGTCTTGCTGAAAGATGAACAACCCTGACGCCTCCCGGAATCTCTAGCACAATGGTTTTTATTTTTTAAGGCTTAGTGTTCTTTCTAAGTTGGTGTGTGGATCAACTACCATTATTGAGTACTTGCTCTCCACATCCTTAATGTTTCTAAGATTTCAACTCTCTGTGGTTTTTATCCACTTCTCATCAGCTTTATGTTGAGTAATGTGGCCAATTCTGAGAAGTCAGCACCACTTTTCATCTCAGGGGATGTTTACCCAACACTCATGGTTCATCTTATTGAAAATTGAGAGGAAGTTGTAGTGAGGACTCTGGGGATTCCTGTCATTAAAGGATGAGAGAGGAGGGAGACCCATAAAGAAAGACAATGAGGCAAAGAGGCAGGTGGGTTGACTTAGCCTGAGATCCCAAGATGGTGTAACAGCCCAAGGCTATAAAGCAGAAATCAGAGAGTAATCAGAAAGGTTTTCCAAAATATTTGTCAAATGACTTAAAATCTAACTTTATAGCCTCATCATGAGGAATATTTATACTGTAATTGTATTGTACAGTATACAATATTTATACTATATACTGTAATCTGTGATGACAATAGTTTCATTATATCAGGATTAAAGCCAGCCAACAACAGATTTTTTATTTCTTTTGAGGCAGAGTTTTACTCTGTTCCCTGGGTAGAGTGCTGTGGCATCATAGCTCACAGCAACCTCAAACTCTTGGGCTTTAGCAATCTTCTTGCCTCAGCCTCCCGAGTAGCTGGGGCGACAGGCATGGGCCACGACACCTGGCTAGTTTTTCTATTTTGGTAGAGACGGGGTCTCGCTCTTGCTCAGGCTGGGGTCTCCTGAGCTCAAGCCATCCTCCAACTCAGCCTCACAGAGTGCTAGGATTATAGGTGTGAGCCATCATGTCCAGCCATCAACAGATACTGAGCATAATTTGATGTTTTAAAATTGTTATTTATTGATGTGATGCTGTCTTTAACTTAACTGTAATGACTGACTTTTAAATGTGATATCTCATTTTTTGTCCTAACCCAAATGGGACAGATACTAACAGTACATCCCATGAACTCACAACCAAAGTGAGTTTTCAAAATTATAAATCTACCTTCTGCTTCTGAAAATACCTTAGAGACAGGAATGAATCCAGGTATCCTGGGGTCTGAAATTTATATAATCTTTTGTCTTAGTTCATTTAGTGCTCTATAACAGAACACCTGAAGAATTTATACAGAAAAAGAGGTTTATTCAGCTCATGTTCTACAGGCTGTGAAGAGGCATGCGGCGGCATCTGCTCTGCTTCCGGGGTGTCTTTTCACGCTGTGTTATAACACAGTGGAAGAGGACAAGGGGAAGTGGACACGCGTGTAGAGGCAAAACTGGAGGGGTGCCCGGCTTTGTAACAACCCACTCTTGTGGGAACACTTCCCTGGGAACTAACCCAGTCTCCTGAGAGTCAGAACTCACTCACGCTGGCAAGATTTGTGCCAAGCCAATCATGAAGGATCTGCCTCCATGACCCGAACACCTCACCCTAGGCCCCTCCTCCCAACACGATCACAATGGGGCCAATTGTCAACATGAGTTTTAGTGGAGAGCAATTCAAACCATTGCAACTTTAAGAAAAAGAATTACATGCTGGGCATGAGGCATTTTTGGAGGCTGAGACAGGAAGATCGCTTGAGTCCAGGAGTTCAAGGCTGTAGTGAGCTATGATTGGGCCATTGTACTCCACCCTGAGTCACAGAAGGAGACATTGTCTCAAAAAAAAAAAAAAAAAAAAAATACAAATGGAACATTCTTCCATAGGGCCCTGAAGTTTAATCATCATTAGCTTCATGATGAAATCCCTTCTAATCTGCCTTTTATTTTGGACCACAAACGGGTCCACTTTCAACCTATTTATACAGCCTAAGGGAAGTATAAGAAGTACCAGTCTCTACATCCTACGTGCTGAAAGCATGTTCAGCTATGTACAAAGCTATTTCTGTAACGGAGAAATGCTCATTGCAGAGATTTATAAATTTTACAGTTGCTTCACAAAATACATACAGAGAAACAATAGCAGTTAAAGACTGAAAATCTTCTGGGGCTATTTCTTCTGAAATTAATAGGAAAATATGACCTGAGTCCTAGCCCATGCTATAGGGACATGGCTGAAATTGTGGAATATAAACTTCCCTTCTATCCCTATCTGCATCTGATTTTCTGGATGTATACTGAAAACCCATGACTGTTGAACTCTATCTCCCGTCTCATGTTCAGCCAGCATTTCAAAGTATGTCAGAGGAGGAAGAGATTAAAAAAAAAACAAAAACCAGGAAATGTGTGAGTGGAGAAACCTGCTATTTGCAAATCAGGAGTGTCTGTTTCCAGGCCTAGATATGGAGAAGGAGTAGATTACATCTGAGTCCTGGCAAAGGCAGGACCGGCCTGGAGATGGCAGGAGAGGTGCATGCAGCAGCCCCTGTGCTCCCGCTGGTGCTTACAGGAGTCATCAATCTCGGAAAAGCATCCTACAAAGAGCAAATCCACTCTCAAAACGACTTTCAAACTAAACTTGTATTTTACACATTCACCTCCGTGTTTGCCACAACTTCTTTTTTCAACTCTCCGTAGTTCACCTTAACTTGTAACCAGCTCTACGAACAAATTTCAATGACCACTGTAATCTCCCTTAACTAACTACCTGACTTTTTGAGTTGTTTCTCAGAAATGGTAGAATTTTTTACAGGACAAAGCATTTGAGATTCTGAAGACCCCTGGAGGAGATTCCTGATGCCAAGAATCCACATCCCCTATGACCTGCCCCAAAGCTTGTGGCCCCTCCTTAAAAATCCCCGTGATCTCTGTTGGTTGGGGAGTCGAATTTGAGAGATCATTTCTTCAAGAGTTCTCCCAACAGATACCTTACACATTAACGTCCCTTCCTTCTTTGGCAATCTTCATCATCTCAATAATTGGATCTCTGTGCGGTGAGCAAATGGATCTCCCCCTTGCAACCCCCTTGCAGTTTCCATAGCAAGCTGAGTACTTGCTATTATGCCCAACAAGTGGCTTCCAGCGCTCATTGGACAAATCTATACTGAGAGCCCACTGCATGCTTGGCCACCACAGTGGAGGCCAAGGTTGACCTGTAAGGTCTTGGTGCTGGGTGCACCAGGGCTGAAGTGTCTGCCCAACAGGCTGTATGCCATCATGCCTGTTGAGTCCCCAGGCAGAGTTCAGAGGAGACAAGTCTCTTTTGTCCTGACCTCTTCTTCTTCTCAGCCCCTTAAAGCTGAACAACAACAATAAAAAGCTCAGATCCTAACATTCCACTGCATTCTAGAACATGCTTTCCCAATGGTCATCTCTATCAGCTGCAGGAAACTCGGTTTACTTACCTATTGAGCCACAGGCGCTGCCCTGCTTTTTTTTTTTTTTTGGCAGTTTTGGCAGAGGCTGGGTTTGAACCCGCCACCCTGGGTATATGGGGTTGGTGCCCTACTCCTTGAGCCACAGGCGCTGCCCTACTTACCTTTTGTACTGCACAAAGTAGATACTGCTGTTGCCCATCAGTGCCCTCCCAGGCTCCCAGTGCAAAATGTTGTGAAAATTTCGGGACTGAAATTGTACCCTCCGAGGCTTCAGAGATTCATGGGCTGGCTGAGTTCCTAAAATAACAAGAGAAGGAGAAACACTGAACACTGATATAAGCACCACTGTTCCTAGCAGCACTTGTTAATGGAGCTCCTGCGTCAGGTTTCCTTAAAGTAGTTACTCTGAATGCAGGTACGGGAGGAGGAGCCCGGAAATCAACATTCTGAATCTTCTATGCAATGATTTTAATGCATGTTGGAGTCTCAGAACAATGTGTTCCAGAGTATAAAAAGGTACTTATATCCTCCTATCCTATTCCTCACGCTGGAGAGGAAGTAAATAGCAGCGAAAAAATATTGCCTTTATTTCACTCCCAAATTGTTACAAGATCTGATACAAAGACTGAGAAGCAAGAGCCACACTAAGACCACTCATCTGTCTTCCCAGGAGCCACTATATTAGCACTATGCTCAGGCGAAACTGGCCTGGGGTCAATTCTGGCTCCAGGACCTCAGCCTAGCACTTGGTTCCTCTTTTCTCAGGTTCTTGCTCTATCTCTGGGCCCTCCCTGCAGGTATCCCACTCCTGAATGGCTATATTTACCTGCCTGCATCTTGGCTTCAAGCACCCAAGTATCATCATTCAGATGAATTGCCTAAGACCCTGTGGTGGTAAATGACAGAGTTGAAATTCAGACCCTGACAGTCTGCTTAGGAGCCTGCACTTGTAAACACTATGTTACAACATCCCTTCAAGGCCTAGTGTTTCTTGAGCAGTCATGGCAGGAGAGGGGATAATTTTGCATGGGTATGGCTTGTGCTGTCTTCCTGAAATCATATGACACAGATGGCCTAACCTTACCTGGGACCTCTTTAGTCCCATGAATGTAAGAGGCCTTCCACAAAATTTTATTCTAGGGTCCAAAGTTTCTGATAAGGGATAGAAGTTGGGTAGAATGGGGCACAGTGGCTCACACCTATAATCCCAGCACTTGGGAGGCCAAGGTAGGTGGATTGCCTCAGCAAAAAGGTTCGAGACCAGCCTGAGCCAGATCAAGACCTCATCTCTAAAAATAGCCAGGGGTTGTGGCCGGCAGCTGTCATCCCAGATACTGGGAGGCTGAGGCAAGAGAATCTCTTAAGCCCAAGAGTTTGAGGTTGCTGTGAGCTGTGTCACCATAGCACTCTACTGAGGGCTACAAAGTGAGACTCTGTCTAAAAAAAAAAAAAAAAGAAGTTGGGCAGAAAGAGAAAGAGTCAAGGAACAGACCTGTTTTCTCTCTGACTTCATTTCTTTCACCTCCTACCACCTCTTTGTCTCCAGAGCTGTCGTCTTCTCCTGTTCCATGGTGGCCCATGACCCTACCCGAGGGTTTCTGCACTGGCCCTTCCCTTCTCCTGGACTACTCTTCTCCTAAGCTCCCACATTGCTTAGTTCTCCACCTCCTTCAAGTCTTTGCTCAAGCATCACCTTATTGAGATGGAAGACAATCCTCTCAAGCCTGTGGTCTAGGCTCTGAACTTTTAAGATTTGTTATTTTCTACCAAATAAGACTGTTCCCTCAAGTATTTATTCTTATCAACCAAATAGCGTAAAACATCATTTGCTTTTATTTTTATTTTGGGAGCTTCCTTTAGTGCATCAAACTATGTTTTGTACTCGGAAAGAGTCTATTGTCACAGTTGGTTCTGCTCACCAGATCACTACCCGATCAATCATATTTAGTACATAAAAATCCTGGAAGTTCTCAGGGGATGGCAGGCACACTTTCCTAATGACCTGCCTAGAGCTGATTTGCTTAAGTGAAGATAGAAGGTTCAATGCCTTTTATCTCTCTGTCTATGGATTTCTTTTCTCATTTTTGTACTAACACCCCACTATAATAATAATCACCAATAATAGTAACAACTCACTCTGCACCAATAATAGTAACAACTCACTCTGCACCAGGCACTGAGGGGCTTTTGTCTTCGTTAATTTATTTAATCTGCTCAGCTCTTCTGTAAGAAAAGGACTATGCATTGTGGTCTTGCTTTTACAGAGTAAAAAACTAAGCTTTAGAGATGGGAAGAAACTTGTCAGCTGCAAAAGGTAAAGGCAATGTTGTAGAGTTTGTACCCAGGCGGTCTGACTCCACAGCCTGCTTTTTCCTGACACCAGAAAACCAGGAGCAAAGCTCTGGGAGAAGCACAGCAGTTAGAGGCCCAGGATGTTCTTTCTCCTCCTCCTGCCTCCCCCTCCTCCTCTGGCTGACCTTCATTGAGCATTGACTATATGTGAACATTAATACCAAGTACTGTGCTCAAAGCTTTACAACTTATTTCATTCCCACAATCATCAAGTAAGGTAGGTGTTTTATTCCTCCATTTTACAGATGGGGAAGCTGAGGTTTAAAGTTGTGTATCTTACCCAAAGTTACAGGCCTGGGAAGATGCAGAAACAGGGTTGTTTTGGTAGTGCTTGAATTCCTGCCACCTTTTGCTAAATGAGTCCCTGTAGTTACCAAGGACGAAAGGTATAGTCTACTCAAATCTGCACAGTTCTGGAGGATGGAGCCTTGAATTGCTTTTCTGTATCAGTCACCAGACAAGGGTGCTGTCTTGGGAAGTGATTTGAGCTACTTACACTGAGAGGTACTCATCTGCTAACTCGGAATTCTAATGGCCTTGCTCAGAGGAACACTGTGGGCATGGGACGCTCTCTCTACTCTCGAAAAGAGCTCTTCGTGAATACCAGCAGCAAATTCTCATATGTTGTGTATGGTCCCTCTTCTGTGCCAAACACTTCTCTAAGCACCTGCTTAGAGACTCATTTAATCTTTACAGTAACCTACAATCCCCATTCTAGTAGTGAGGAAATTGAAGCACAGGCATGTTATGTAAGTTGTCCAAGTTATTCTAGATAGTAAATGACAGGGCTGAAATCAAGACTGACAGTTTAGCTTAGAAGCCCATACTTGTGAACACTGTTACAGCGCCCCTTCAAGGCAAATGAGAGAGAGGATGTACATTTGTCCTGTATGAAGCCTCCGGCACCCACCAGAGCTTCCTCTTTAGCAGGTACTCATTAAGTACATGACAAGTTATTCAAGCTGCAGAGAGAAACTAGCCCATGCCTGCTCTGATCATTTAGCAAATTTAAAAATTTGACATTTCTAAAAAGCTCCTAAAAGTGCCAGTGCCATTTCTAATAGTCCTTTGATCAGACTCAGATGAGAAAGGTGTGAGCAATGAAAAAGAAACGAAGCACTTACCTACGACATCAGTCAGGAAGAAACTGACGAGGAAGCCTAGAAAGCAATGTTTAGGCACCATGGTCACTGGTGTGAGTGGTCAGGCAACCAGTGTTCCTTTCAATAAGAGGGCCAGCTCAAGACAGAAGAGGAAACTATAAAATCCTTAAGCAGAACATCCCTCTTGGGTTTAACCAAAGGCCAAGGGTTCCTTGCTGCAACTACAATTTATTTTATTACTACACTACATTATTTTAGGAGAATTATAAGAATCATTTCAAAAAAACATCTGCTGTAAGTCACTTTTATGTGGAACGCTTGTTTTAGTTGGGGCTTCCTGGGCTGTGGGACGGCAAAACACCAAAGATGGGTAGACCTGAAGGGCAGGGCAAGGCAGTGATTGTGCAAGTTGCACACCAGTGAGTGAAATGACTCTTGGGGCATTAGGAAGAATCTGGCCCCAGGAGATAGAGAGGCTGCCAGGGACTGGGACTTGGCCAACAAGGTGATTTTGAATAATGTGCTTGGCAGTGGCAGCTATCAGGGGCCCTGGCAGTGGTTCAAAGCAGGTGGAGCCTCATGGATTCCTCCTTTGCTCCCTAACAAGCCTCCCTGGTAGCTTCGCCGCCTTCTTGCCCCCTTGTGGCTCTCCGCAGGGCTCCCTGCCACACTCTTCAGCCTCCTCCTCCATGGTGGTCCTGGGCTCCACTCTTTCCATTCCCACCCCCCATTTTCTATTAATCTGGATGCAGATATTGAGCCTGTCAAATCAAATGATTCCTTAAAAGGATAAATGTGGAAGACATCTATTTTGAGCTACTTTAGCCCTTTTTTGCATCTTCTTTAAAATCTGATTGAACTAGGTCATCTGTTCTTTGTCCATGATTTATTATATCATTTTTCTTACCAATTTTTTTTTTACTACATGTGTTTAGTAGCACTGAACTTATATATCATTACACAGGAAATCATAAAAAATATTTTGTTGTGGAAGAAATGGGTTCTTTAGGTTAAAAGAAAAAATGCATCCTGGCTTCTGTTTCCTCTTGTATGGTCTCTTTCAAGCTCTTGATAGAAGAGCACCTTTAGCAAGAAATAGTCAGTATCCATCCATGTTTAACAATTAACAAATATTTGCTGCCCTACCATAAACTAGGCATATTCTTAGAAGCAAGGAGGCAGCAGCAAATGAGAATGCCTTTGGCCCTGTCTTACTGAAGCTTGCGTCTAAAGGGGCCAGGAGACCATAAAGAGCTATGGGAGGACTGTGGCTTCTATTCATCCCTCCTTCTCTGTCTCTGTTTTCTCCTTTTGAAATGGGAGACAAAGTTTCAGAAGCCAGCTTACAAAGCCTCTCTGCTGCTCATCTTCTCCCTTGATGATTAGCCAAGACTAGCATGTAGGAAGACAAGGGGGAAAGATGGGGAAGAGCTGAAAGGACAGGGAAAGGTGCTGCTGGTGTGGGGCAGGCAGTCTGCAAAGAGAGAGGGAAGGATGCTCTTCTGTGCAAAGACAGGAGCAGAGAAGTTGTTCTCAGGCATAGACCCTCCATCCCCACCCCATTGCCAGCACCTGTGGACAACAGTTCTTGACGCTTGGGTGAAACTGCAAGAACTTGAGTGGAGCTCAAAGCTTCTCGGGGGAAATCTCCTCATCCCTGATGAAAGCACCTTGGAACAGGGCCTGTGAGGAATTTACCCCAGAAACCAGATCCCAGGGGACCAGGCCACTACCACTGTCACATAACAAATTCACATAACACTTACTTGAGGACAGATATGGTACATCCTTTCTGAAGCCAGAGCTTTATGGAAAGGCTTGTGAAGATAACACCAGGTTTTCCAGAGCCCTCGTGCTAGGTCAGATTTCTGAATCCAGACACCTTATGCCCTCCCTGTGAAGGTTTCATTGCTCATCAGGTAGAGTCTGCTTTGAAAGAAGAAACACAAAGTATATCCTGTGTTCGCTTTTCACCTCCTTGGCACTCTGTAGCTTCCAGCCTTTTTAGCGTCATGATTCACTTACTCACTGCTGATGTCCACTGAACTTAGACTTTGCATTGACTTTGGTGTGGGATAGTAATCTGGGTTTGAACTCTTTATGCTCTATGTCCTCAATACCAGTAGATCTCATCTTGAAGGCACCAAATGGCTCCCAGCTTCAGAGATGAAGATAATGAAAATATCTTAACTCAAATTTTGATAAGTAGAGCAGCAGAAAATGAAATTGGAGTTTCCACCATGGTAGTGACTTTGGAGAAGAAATAAGGGGAAATTACATGAGCTGCTTCTGTGCTATGTTAAATTTCAGAAACCAAACCAGTCCTGTCACGATTCCATGGGCTCTAATTGTGTAATAGGACCTGAGTAAAAGCCAACACTGCCAACAAACCTCAAGGTAGATGAAAAGATAAAATGAGATTCCCATCAACTTAGAAATGGAACAATTTGTACAGAATTATTTCAAGGGAACCACATTTGGTGTGGTAAATAAGAAGACTACAATTACGGGGATCTCTGCTCAGCCTTGTTTCAGGCATGAAATGCTGGCTTCCTTTCCTGCCTTCCCACCCCTCCACTCCCCCACCCCCCCCAGCAGGGAGAGTCACCGTGCTTATGATGGAGTCGGTACCTCCAGTGTGTTGGTCTGGAGACAACTTACTTAAGCCCCTGCCTTAGACAGATTTGATTCTCTTCTTCCTTTCTTCTGTGGCTTCTAGCAGGTCAATAAGTTATCCAACTATGGAATCATTATTAATTATTTTAAAGTGTGATATGGGATTTTAGTTATTATTATTATGACAGGGTCTCCCTCTGTTGCTTGGGCTAGAGTTCAGTGGCATGATCATAGCTCACAGTAGCTTCAAACTCATGGGCTCACGTGATCCTCTTGCCTCAGCCTCCTAGGTATCTGGGATTATAAGCACAGGCTTTCATGCTTGGCTAATTTTTCAGTTTTTTTTTTCTTTCTTTCCTTTTGTTGTAGAGAAAGATCTTGCTTTTGTTCAGGCTAGTCTTGAACCCCTGGCCTCAAGAAATCCTCCTGCCTTAGGGCCAGGAGCAGTAGCTCATGCCTGTAATCCTAGCACTCTAGGAGGCCAAGACAAGTGGACTACTTGAGCTCAGGAGTTCAAGACCAGCCTGAGCAACAGCAAGACCCTGTCTCTATTAAAAATAGAAAAAACTATAGTCTCAGCTAATTGGGAGGCTGAGGCAAGAAGATTGCTTGAGCTCAAGAGTTTGAGGTTGCTGTGAGCTATGATGATGTCATAGCACTCTACTCAAGGTGACAGAGTGAGACTTTGTCTCAAGAAACAAACAAAAAAGGAATCCTCCTGCCTGTGTCCCCCAAGGTTATAAAGATATGCATTGGAATGTTACAGAGAAAATGACATAATGTCTGGGATTTGCTTCAAAACAATACAAGGGATTGAGAAAGGCAGTGACCAGCTATGAGCTGATAATTCCTGAAACTGGGTCTTTGGCACATGGTAGTTTAATATACTCTCTAACTTTGTATATATTTAAAATTTTTCACAACAAAAAAGACTATTTAAAACACTTATCTATAAGATGCCATCTTTATAAAACTCCTTTGGGCAATTTTAATGCCACTTTAGGGTTAATAATAAGACCTAATAATTACATGACACTATGTTAAATTCTTTCCTCTCTTTATCTTAGCTAATCCTCTCAACAAGCTTGGGAGATAGATACTGACACCCTCATGGTACAGATGAGGGAACTGAGACACAGAGGGGCTGAGAGAACTTGACCAAGGCTCTATAGCAAGAAGAGACAAAGTGGGGGGTGAAATCAGATCCGGCTGACTTCAGGGCCTGAGGAGTAGGGTAAATCACGATTGCATTCCTCTTCACCTGTAATATCCATTCCATAAAGGGATAGAATCATGTCAAAGAAGATTTGGCCATTCATTCCTTTAGTTGTTTATTCACTCAAATAGATGTTTATTGAGCGTCTCTGCTGTTGGCCAGGTACCTGGTAGGCATCAGGGATGCAGAAAAGAACAAGATGGCAGAGCCAGCCCTCATAGAGCTGGTCTCGCTTTCCTCGGCCAGGTCTTGGTGGCATAGAACACATGTTTCTCACCCTTCTTCAGGAAAGTGTATACTGAGTGAGTGTTCAGTATCATATTGGTGGCCTTCACCCAAGAGGAGTCAGATGGATTATGTTTCTGTTCCAGACTCTTCCTCTATGATTCTCTATGCAGCTAGGCATCTTTGAAAAGGTTCATCATGAATTATAACTTGAACACCAGCCTTATCTCTCTCAGAAACTACAGAACACTACATGTCTGTAGGACCAACAACGGGGAAATGACTTGCTCTTTCTTACTCACTGGGCCCTTAGTACTGGCACAGTGTGATATTGGTGAACTTCAGACAGTTCTGCATTCTGCAGATAACTGGCATGTAGTTCAAAATATCTTGTGAGCCTGAATTCAGGGGTGGGGGAGTGGGGGAAGGAACTTTATTATTAAGACACTGGTAATAAGCATGATGGCTGATCTGAGCAATTAATTGATTAATTTTTGGACTATGAACACTAATACATTATTTTAAATCTCTATTCAGGGGACTTAGAACTTCATTAAATGAATTAAATTAAATTTTAAAAAAAAGGTGTTTTTTTTTGAGACAGAGTCTCACTATGTCGCCCTCAGTAGAGTCCCATGGCGTCACAGCTCACAGCAATCTCAAATTCTTGGGCTTAAGCAATTCTCTTCCCTCCGCCTCCCAAGTAGCTGGGACCTCAGGCGTCCACCACAACACCTGGCTATTTTTATTGTTGTCATTGTTTAGCTGGCCCAGGCTGGGTTCGAACCTGCCAGCCTGGGTGTATGTGGCTGGCACCATAACCACTGTGCTATAGGCACCAAGCCAACCTTTTCTATTCTTATTTTTCTGCATAAAAGATGCTATTGATTTTGCTCTTTTTTGTTTTTTTGTTTTTTTTTTAGACAGAGTCTCACTTTGTTGCCCTTGATAGAGCATTGTAATGTTATAGCTCACAGCAGCCTCAAGATCTTGGGCTCAAGTAACTCTCTTGCTTCAGCCTTCTGAGTAGCTGAGACTATAGGCAACTGCCACAACCCCCAGCTATTTTTTTAGAGATGGGGTCTCACTTTTGCTTGGGCTGGTCTCAAATTCCTGAGATCCACCAGCATTGGCCTCTCAGAGTCCTAGGATTACAGGCCACCGTGCCCTGCACTTTGATTGCTCTTGACCAGGATCTTTTATTGACCTTGAAAACCCTGTTGGATAGCTTCAATCATGCCCATGTGCTAGCTTATTCAAGTGTATTGTTTTGACCATGAAAAGATCTTCATGGGCAGTGCCTGTGGCTCAAGGAGTAGGATTCTGGCCCCATATACTGGAGGTGGCGGGTTCAAACCCCGTCCCAGCCAAAAACTGCAAAAAAAAAAGAAAAAAAAAGAAAAGATCTTCATGGTGTAATAAGAATCCAACTGGTTTTTGTCTCCTCCACCCCACCCATTTGGGTTCCTGCTACCATTACCTCTTGCATGGGCTGTGGGCACAGCCTCCTCACTAGTCTCTCTGCCTCTGCAACTGTCCTCTGCATCAGGCAGAGTGTCCCTGTTAAATGTCAGATTAGAACTGTTTGCTCAGAGCCTTCCAATGTCTTCCCATCTCACTCAGAAAAAAAAATCAAAATTTTTATAGTCTCCTACTAGGTTCTGTATAGTTTGGCCCTGTTACCTTTAAATCCATCTACAATTCTAATTCACAGTGTTTCTGCCTAGATGGCCTTTTTGCTATTTCTAGAACATCGCAGTAGCATCTAAACACTAGCACTGTCCCCTCTGCTTGGATGCTCCTCTTGAGATGTCCAGGCTCTCTCTCACCTCCTTCATGTCTCTGCTCAAATATTACTTTGTCAGTGAATTCCTTCATGACCACCTGAAATAGAACACTTCTTTCTCCAGATGTCCTGGCTCCTTTATCTGCTTAATTTTTCTCCATAACACTTATCATTTGATAGGCTATGTTTTATTTTATTCTTGCTGTCTGTCTCCTTTGCTAGAACATAAGCTCCATGAGGTCAGGGATGTTGTGTGTTTTGTTCATTGCTTCATCCCCAGCACTTAGGACAGAGCTGGGCACTTACCTCCATATCCAATGAATCAGTAAAAAGGAAACTGATATTAGTAGCTGCCGTGGATTTGTAAGATTTATCCTAAAAAGAACTGGAACATTTTTTTCTTTTTATGATTTAGAATGCGAGTCCTAAGGAAGGGGCTGAGATTCTCTGGTACAAGGTCACTGTGGTTAGTCAAGGTCAAGTGGGCAACTCTGGTCTTTGCAAATTCATATGGTGCCACAGTGCTAGCTGGATAAATTGATCTATGTGACCCGGGAATTTCTGCTTCCTTAGGGTGGGACAGATTTCTCTAAGAAATTATCTGGGTGCCTTTCTAGGGGTAGAGATGGGGAGTTAAGCCGTGCAGGATTGGTGTGTCTTTGGCAGTTTTCCAATTCTAATGCATCTATAGTATAGTTTGTTTAGGTTTCCTATCTTATTTAGGCTCAGTTTCTGCAAAGCATATTTGCTCTGGAAGACTATCTTTTTCATTCTTGCTTTTAAATGTGTTCCCACAGTGTTAAGTTACTTCTTTATGGTTTATTCAGTCTCCCCTGTTTCTATGGTTTCCCTTTTATAACTTCCTATTTTGAATATTATTTTCTTTGTTTTATTTTTAGAAAATTCACTATTTACCTTTAACTTTTTTCAAGAAATCAGATTTTATAGTTATGTATTCTACTTTAAAAAATTTTCAAGGCTCGGCACCCATACCACAGTGGTTACAGTGCCAGCCATATGCACCGAGGCTGGTGGGTTCGAGCCTGTCCCGAACCAGCTAAACGAAGACAACTGCAACAAAAAGTAGCCAGGTGTGGGCAGAACCTGTGACTCAAAGGAGTAAGGCGCTGGCCCCATATGCTGGAGGTAGCCAGCCAGAAACTGAAAAAACAAAAACAAACAAAAACACCAATGACAACCGCAACAAAAAAATAGCCGGGTGTCATGGTGGGCACCTGTAGTCCCAGCTACTTGAGAGATTGAGGCAAGAGAACTGCTTAAGCCCAAGTTTGAGGTTGCTGTGAGCTGTGATGCCACAGCACTCTACTAAAGATGACATAGTGAGACGGTCTCAAAAAAAAAAAAAAAATTCATGTCTTGGGTCTGGTTGTGGTGGCTCACACCTATAATCCTAGCACTCTGGGAAGCCAAGGCAGGGGATTGTTTGAGCTCATGGGTTTGAGATGAGCCTGAGCAAAGAGCAAGACCCCATCTCTAAAAATAGCCAGGCCTTAAGGCGAGCACCTGTAGTCCCAACTACTTGGGAGGCTGAGGCAAGAGGCTCACTTTGAGACCAGGAGTTTGAGGTTGTTGTGAGCTATGATGCCATGGCACTCTACCCAGGGCAACAAAGTGAGACTCTGTCCCAAAAAAAAAGAAAAAAAAAATTCATGTCTCATTCTCTCCTTTTATTTTTGAAAACGTCATTCTATTTTGTTTAATTCGTTGGATTTTAAAAAATACAAACTCCTTGAGTCAGATGATTATTTCATTTGTTTTACTCATTTTATACCAATACTAGTATTAGTTTGAAAAGCAATTCACAGGACACTACCCACCCCCCAAGAAGTGAATATAGTAGTTTCACTGCAAAGGACACCAGGATTTACTACTTTTTTCACTGATAGAACAGTATCTCATTTTAATTTGCGTTTTCTATGTGAAGAGATTTATTTTTCCATGCTTTATTTGATAATTTACTCATGTAAATTGTATTTAATGTTTTGGTCCATTAATTCATGTCAATCTTAATATTTCTATCCTCTTGGTAATGCCAAGAACTCCTGTGTAACATGGATACATATATTAAGTCTTGATTCGCCTCTCACTGGGGATTTTCTTCCCATGCCACATACTTCTCAAGGCTCTTTCATGCCCTGCCTCCCCTCCCCTTCTTTGATCGCTATCTTTATGCTGGGAGAATCCTCAATACTCATGCTCTACAGTGAAATCTTGTCCTTAGAATAGTGTTCTGCATGTTGGATACTAAATACTGAAATGTAGACATAAAAGGACCATTTTTTTAAAGACAATTATTTTTAGAATTGTTTTAAAAATTAAATATCAACTAGCAGAAAATAATTCCATAGTATTAATGCATGGTAACAAACAATTGTTAAAAAATATTCTGGTTAACTACGGAAGACTGCCTAAGTGCCTGAATAAATGAACACAAAAATGAATTTAAAAAAAATTTATTTACAAAAGTCTCTAAATGTAAAGTTCTGTTAAAAATATATACATGCTCTATTAATTCTATTAGTTAGAATTAGACTTTAAGTCCCATTTTGAAAAGCTTTCAGTGTCGCGGGGCTTGCCAGAGGAATGTCTTGTTTTCAGGAATTCCTCAGATGAGTTATGATATTGGTGGCTGTTGTAGTTAAGTATGATATTTAATCCTCTATATTTCAGAATTTACAAATGTTGCGTTATGTACACTTATCAAAACAAATACCATACCAAGGAACAGCAAAGAAAAAAAATCCATGATATATCTTGAAGTGGCCAGAAAGGACCTGTGCTCACAGGAACCAGGGGTACTACAAAGTGTTACTGTAAACTCGTATCATTCCAGAAACTCGTATCCATCTATATGGACATTTTATAAGCTACACTGGCTTTCTAGTTTGCTATTTATTTATTTTTTGAGACAGAGTCTCACTATGTCACCCTCAGTAAGAGTGCAATGGTGTCACAGGTCACAGCAACCTCAAACTCTTGGGCTTAAGCGATTCTCTTGCCTTAGCCTCCTAAGTAGCTGGGACTACAGGTGCCTGCCACAATGCCTGGCTATGGTTTGCTTTTTAAAAAAGTCTCTGTAATCTTCAGACCAAATGTGACAGTGCCTCTTTTCACTTTTCTCTAAACCAAGACACTCCATATGGTTAATATCAACTAACATACAGTTTCTCAGACCATGATCTTTTCAGAAAATCAAAGTGGAAAAACTGTTCCAGGAAAATCAGATTCTTTGAATTTGGCTGATCTCATGAACACTGTTTAGAATCTGCTGTAGATCTATAACCAATCAAGGATTCTTTCCCACTGTCATCCACAAGCAGCTCCACTAGCACATGTGGCTTGTCGTAACCAAAAGAGACGGGGGCTTTTCTGGGTGTTACAGACTCTTGTCCTTCTGTCGTTATTTCAGTTTGGCTATTTGGTGGGAATTCTGAGTCAGATAATAAGCCCTCTGACTCCACATGGCCACTATCAGAACCATTTCTGGAGTGGTAAGAGTTTACAGTGACACTGCAGGGTTCAGACTGGTCACTACTTAAAGGTGAAGAGTCCTCTCTTTTTATCGGAGTCAGGAGGCTGCCAGCGTCCATGTCAGAAATATTTTCTACAATAGTCACCACTTCCGTTTCACTGGAAGGCTCTTCTCTGTGTACTGCTGCTCCTGAATTGTCCTCAGGACACATGCCTGAAACTGTTCCTGGGGACAACTGTTCTTCAAAGATCACCTTCTCCTTTTCTAGAACAAATGGCTGGTATGATGTGATGAGCGATACATATTTTGATTCAGGTTTTGTCTCTGAAGAAGCATTTCTTACCACAGAAAGCTAAAAAGAGAGAAAGTGGTTAAAAAATAATTAAGAAATTGATAATGAATTATTACATGTGTCTATCCTCAAAAAAAACCAAAACAAAACAAGGTAGTGGGCCACCAAATGGCACCTGATAACATAATCGATTCAGGTGGCTGCCTTTTATTTTCTTTTTAATGAAAAGTACTATTAATATATTAAGAGTAAAAGCAAACTTAGAATTTTTTTAAAAGCCACTCAGTATCTCACCAATGTACATTGCCTTCCATATGTATGCAAGTTGTATTTGCAGTAAGAGCACACCTACAATTTATATGATAATCTCATTACTTGTCTTTATCCTTACAATTTTCATTATAATCTTCAGTGGCTCTCATTATTTCTTTATAGTGATAGTTAAATAATTTCTTTAACAGTAGATGTTGAAGTATTTCCAATTTTTCTAGCTACAGAATGTACTGAATATTTCATACATCATTTCACTTACAGAATTATTTACGTACCTATAATAAAAAAATTTTTTTTTTAGAGACAGACTCTCACAGTTTCACTTTATCGTCCTTGGTAGAGTGCCATGGCATTATAGCTCACAGCAACCTTCAACTCCTGGGCTCAAGCAATTCTCTTGCCTCAGTCTCCCAAGTAGCTGGGACTACAGGCCCCCGCCACAACGCCCAGCTATTTTTTTGTTGCAGTTTTGCCAGGGCTGGGTTCAAACCCGCCACCCTCAGTATATGGAGCCGGCGCCCTACTCACTGAACCACAGGTGCCATCCTACTTATAATAAAATTTTAAGAACTTAATGAGTATGACAGAGGATACAGATGCTTGTGGCACTGTTACACGTATATTCACCAGGGGCAGCATCTACTCTTGGCAGTGTCAAGAGGGAATTTGGGGACAAAATGTTTCCCTCTAAACAACCCTACTGGGAAGACCATCCCTTCATTGGAGAAGAGTTCTTTAAGATTTATCAAGAGAATGTTAATTCATAATA